>PYHW01010093.1:211625-224468 GCA_013186435.1 Turdus rufiventris
AGAGCACATAATTAGGTCAAAAAGGCAGCCTGGGTAGCTGGTTTGTCGGGAATCAAAGAGAGTATGTGGAAACAAATTGAATATAGCTTGTAGACACTTTCATTGACACGAAGACTGAGAATTTCAAATTTGTATGTATTTTAGTAAATCCATAGGTAGTAAGAGAAACTAATTTGTGGATTTTTTTTTTTTTTTGAGAGACAAAATTCAAAAATTTTGATTGCTCAGAGTTATTGGCGTAGGGAACAAAGAGCTCTTTTGTAACTCAACAGAGAAGAAAGATTTGAGTGTGCTGGTAGGGAAAGATTATGAAGTTGGGAAGCATGCAGGTTTTTACTGGACTCATAAAACAGCTTAGATTTAAAAAGACCTAGGGAGGTCACCTGGTTCGACTCCCTGCTCAAAGCAGGGCCACTGTTAGATTTAGATCTTACTTTAAATTTAGATCATGTTACTGACGGTAATATGGTGTCAAGTTTTAAATATCCTCAGAGAAGAATCCTCTCCCAGATTCCCTGGGCAGTGTCTCAATGGGCTTGACCTTTGTTACTGTGAAAGGATCAAAAAAATGGTTTTCACAGTATTTAACTGAAATATCAATTATTATAACTCATGCCCTTTTGTTTTGCATGTTTCAGAGGAGCCTGGCTCCACCTTTCCTTCTATCAGCCTTTCCACACACTTCATGTGCTTCATCCCCTTTACCATTTTGGTGGCCATCCTCTGGACTTGCTCTACCCATGTCAACATCTCTTATGTATTGGGGGCCTAAAACTTGACACCTTTCTCCAGATGAAGTCTCACAGCACCAATGAGGGACACGGTCACTTTACAAAAATAACGCAGGGCCAATCTTTTAAGTGTCAGGGACTGAATTTTAGGATGCCCCTTCTGGGTTCATTAAATATGGCTGAGTAAGCATATTCCCAGGTTTCAGCTTGCCCTCTAGTCAGACTTTTTGCTTATGAAGGGGCTGTTGCTTCAAAGGAGGAGTAAAAAGATAGACATCTCTCAGATTACTGAGATTGCTTAGCTGCTGTTCTGGCTTTTGTTTGAAAGTTAAGAAAAAAGATGGGTGCTGAAATGCCTCTGAGATATACCAATGTTTTAAAGAATGTGGAAGGTTAGACATCAAAATAACCACGAATTGTGCAATAAATTGTTTTCTTATCCACCATATGGGTCATGAGGTTTCTCAAAGGGATAGGGAATAGGAAATGTATTGTCAGAAACATGTTCAGGATACTCACACAGCACAGGAACTTGGATGAGCACTGATATTAATAAAGAAACAAATTGGAAATATAGATTGCGCCACACCTGTACAAGCCACGTAAGGCTGAGTAATTAAAAAGATTTCTTCATTTCTCTTAAGTGTTCACATAACATCTGAGTAACATTGAGTTCTTCCACCTCAGTATGGTGAGATAAAAACATTTCTTTCAGGTGGGAGTTCTGCTTCTGTTATCTATGCCTTTGTCACCTTGAGACAAGGCTGCCAAAACACAGCCTGTGTGAAATCACAAATTTGTGAGATCATTTTAAAGCTAAAGCAAGTGATGAATGCTATTTCCTGAATATTATGGGGCAAATCCAAATGTGAACACACAATAATAATAGTTAAAAAATACACTGGCTGTTAATTTAGGAGAGGCATTTGAACTTTTAATATCTTTATTATTTAGATCTAGGCAAACTGTCTTTTTCTGTATAAATTGTGAGTAGATCTGACTGAGTTATATGTCAGCAGCATTTGTATTTAGAACTGCTGAGTCTTGGACTCAGTATTCTGTTTTGGTTTTTTACCACACAAAATTGCACAGTTTTTAAAATTGTGGAAATATGATCAAAGACACAATTTATGGTAGACATTGGAAACTTTTTTACCAAGCCAATCTGTTCAATGTGGAGATGACCTATGCAATTGCCTTCTAAATTTTTTTAAAAATACTTAATTGCTTAAAAGAAGATATTTCTTTATAAATCTTTAAACTTTGTTATATTCACAATGAGAGTGATCTAGTCAAGTCAAAAATGGCTCTGCCTTACACACAAATGTTTACAAATTTATGGCTTGTAGACCTGCAGGTAGACCAAATGCTAGTCACCAGTGGAAAGGAGGGTGAAATTCATAACTTGATCTGAAGCTCATTGAACTTCTCATTTCAAGTCTTTGAAGCTGTCTAGGATAAGAGGCTGTAGACTGGTTTTACAGAGGAGGTTGTTTCTAAAAAACAAACACTGGCGCTAAGATATTTGTAATGTGAAATGACATATTTAAGGAATACATTGTGTGCATCATCTTTCGAATGTCACAACCATCTGAGCTATGATAAATATTATCATAAGACTATTTATAATATTATTTCCTTTGTTGGAGTGTTTTAGTACTGTTAGAATCACTTTGGGCTCTCCATGCATAAAGGTCACTGTTACAGAAGAGTCTCAGGGAACAAGTGCCCCTCCTGACAGCTCCCAGCAGGCAGCTGCTCAAAGGACAGGGAAAAGAATGGAAAGTAAAGTACTTAGACTCCAACAGGCTACTCTTTACATTGATATAAATTATTAAAGCTGGAGGTGGCCCTTGAGAATTGGAAGACTAAACTGGGTTTTTGAAAGCTCCCACTGTTTCACTTCCCACAGAAGAAAGAGGAGATATCAATGAATCTCATTACCATCACCAGTGAAAATTTTTACTGCATTAGTCTTTACCTGGACACCTTTAGAAAACCAATCACATTGCAGAAAATGGTATAAAAATTAGTTGCTGCAGTAGCTAAAAGAAAGTTTTCATAAGAAAGCAAAAATCTAGCCTATTTTACAAACTTTCTAACCTCAAGACAATGTTGCTATATCATAAAACAATTTAAAACAGAATTACTTACCTTGTAAGTCTTTTGTTCCCCGTTTTACTGTGTCATCCCTCTCAATGCCAGTACACAGCAATTAAGCGTCAGCATTTTCCATTCTGCTTATCTGACAACAGCACACCTGGTCTAAAATCTGTAAATCCAGTTACCCACTCCACTGTCTTGGCTGAGCTGAGTCACAAGAATTCAAACTTGTCTTTTTTTTTTTGCATCAACCACAGATGGACTATATCGATGGAAACACACAGCTGCTGATTTGTCACTGACCCCAGGGAGAATACACAGAAATTTGATTCAGTGTCTATAGTCTCCTGACTCTGAAACCTTGTTAAAGGTTTGCACAGATGCATATTACATAATCTCTAGGGTAGAGCATGGGCTTGTAAGATCATTTTTGAGATGTTGCAAGCTTCGGCCAGAGATAAAATATGCTGGGGAGATCTGTTCTTTAACTTCAAATTAGTAATTAGTGTTATTGTTTGTAAACATAATCTTCTTTAGAGAAGCATAAGGGACAGCTATGAAAACAGAAACTGGTTAGGCTGAACACACTATACACGGCACTCTAGGCTTTATAACACTGGGGATCTTTGAGACCTCAGTAAAATGTGTGGAAATCGAGATTCTCTAGTGCAAGGTCCAGGACTTTGTTGTTTTGTTGATTGTTTCCACCCACCTCTCCCTCACCCTCCCAACTCCTCTTTATTTGGCTTTTGTTTGTTTATCTGCTTTTTTAGTTGGTTGGTTGGTTTGGTAACTCCATTTTACAGTTTTGGATGTTTTAGTAGTAAGCACATGCTCTATTAATAGGTGAACTATTTCCAATGACATTTTAAAACACAAAACTTCTCTTTTTAATCTCTTCCAAGCTGCTTTAAGCAATTTCAAATTTCAAATGAAATGAGGAACTGCTTTCTTCTTTCAGAAACTGATATGCAGACCAGCACCAGTAACATTTGAACCCTTAATTTATGCCTTATTCAGTATTCTCTGGTTTGATGCTTTTCTAAGATGTGAGGTTTTTAATTTATCCAACAGATCTCACAATACTTAAAATTCAATATACCCAGAAAACAAACATACTGGCAAATACAACTCTTGGAATGTAGTATCTAACAAGTGTCACACTCTGATATGATTGAAAACTGCTAATTATTTAATGAAAAACTTTGAATACTATTTTCTCACTAAATGTGACTGGATAATGTATCTGCATTTAAACACCAATAGGGTAAAACTCTTCCTATGGTTTGGGGAGGTCAGGTGGCTAGAGGTAATTACAATTACAAAACTTTACCAAAAAAAAGCCCAGAATACCTGAAAGCTTTGGATTTCCATTCCCTTGATGATTAGTAAAAAAAAAAAAAAAAAATCAAAGTAGTAGAGATCACTATTCACAGAGAGCAGCAACTGTTGTTTATGGTCCTAGTAAAAATCAAGGACCTACAATAATCTCTGCAATGCATTGTTTGCTCTAGTTGCTCACACAAGAAAAAAATGCAATTTGCTTCAGAATTAGTGATTCCTTATGACAACTATTTGACTGCTTTGTATTCCACATAGAAGTAAAACCTGCCCAAGAAATTTCTACGAGTATGCTATGAATCCAGAACATCAACAGTTGCAGAAAAGACTTTTTCTGTGTAATTGTAGGTATCTTGTACAAACTAAATTGCCAAACAAATCAACTGGTAATTTTCCAGATACAGCTAGAAAACTGAAATGTATGCTCTGTCCCACAGACTGCATTTTGACCATGCAATGGACTTTAAATAAAAGATTAAAAGTTTAATATTCTTTTATCTGTGATCCTGTCAGAGGAGAAGAATATTGTAGAAGAATGTAAGAAGACAGAATTCTTCCTTTAGTCAATACTTGCCAAAAAATGAGATAAGGCAGTACTAATCAGACAGCAAAATATGGTTTTCCCTTTTATTAACTAAAATAAATGTTTATTGCTTTAGGCTATAGATAATATGATTTAAATCTTATTTGTATATAGAAAATTAAATAAGTTCTAACAAGTGAACAGAATGAACCGGAAAGTCAGATATTTCCTCATGGGATTTACCTTGCTTTTCTGCTCCATTTTCTCCTGTTAGTCCTTGTGATATAACCAGAAACCAGAATAATTTGTGTTTCACATGTCACAGTGAATCTTTACATTTTCATTTAATTTCATGATTAATTTTAATGTTTGTTATGAGTTTGATTAGGAGGTAGTGGTAAATACAGATTGCTAATGAGCAGACAACTGACAAACATATTAAAAAAGGCATTCCACTTTTGTTTCCTTGCCTGTTTTTCCTAATGATTCCTATAATTATTCCTACAATGATTATAAAGTTAAAGGAAAATTTTTTAAAAAAGCATACCTCCAATGAGTCACCCCAAACAGAGTTGTCTTCCAGATAATGAAAGAAATTTTCTGCTGCCACCAATACATTGTCTCAAATTGTTATTCTGACTTGTACTTTATGTCATCAGAGATATCAAGATATTATAGAAATTACTTTAGCGATCAGGCTGAAAAAGGAGTGGAAGAACTTTGTGAGATTTTGATGTCGCTGGACTTTGACTTCATCTACAACAAATTAATTACATGGTCCAATAGGGATCTAAAGTCTGAAAACCCTTGATTTAAATTGGAGAATGGGATGTGAATCTGATACACAAAATAGAGGAGATTGAGTGAAACATATTACAAGCCACCTGAGTTTGGAACTATATTCCTTTAGACAAGTCCCACATGGAAGCACGTATCTTTGATACTAGACAGGAAAAGTGGTGTTTCAGCTATTACTAAGAAAAAAGAATTCAATATTTCATATTACTCTGTCCCAGTAATGCTTAGCAGGTATACACAAGCACCACAAAATTTCACACCAATACATGCAATTCTAAGTATGTCTATCTTGTTTGATGCGATCAGCTTGATTAAAGGAGACAGAAGTTTCCGATTCCATTTTAGGTGTTTTGGAAGAATGCAATTCACTTCAGCTACATATTCACAGACATCCATTTATGTATGATAAAGCAAATGAACATTTATTCTATGCCCTCAATTTAAAACAGACAACTTCAAAGATTATGTAAATGATACTTACACTAATTTTATCTAGATTTTTTAAAAAATCTGTCAGGAATTTAGAAATAATTAATTTTTTTCAATATTGTATTTCCAAAGCATTTATTTTATATCCTTCGATCAAAGGCAGACAGAAATATCTAGATGTGCTTATATATTTATTGAAACTTAATTAAGATTTTACAGGAAAAAGCCTCATTTTTAAAAACATAATTTAATGAACTTCACTAAAGCTTTTTATAGTCCCCACTCTTCTGTAAGGACAAAAGAAAATAAATAATTATTCTCTTGTCAGACTGACATCCTATTAATCAATATATTTGTGACAATATTACACTCTTTGGACTTTCAATAACTATCAACTAGTAAATTTTCTGTCCTTTTTAAGTGCAATTTTTGCTTGTCAACTTTATTACAAATATACTTAAAACTTTTTTTTTCCCCCTGATAGGGAAAGGCTTTTGTCTTCTTCCTAGCTCTGTGCACAGTGTCTCTGTGATCTTTGCTTTACTCCTCCATTTTGTTTGTGGCAATCCAATCTATTTTTCCTTTTTCTTAATTTTTCTGCTTATCTGGCAGTCATTAAATAGCCTTGGATTTAGCCATACTGGTCCCTTGCTCTATTTCCGGAAGAGTGGAACAATTTGAACCTATACTTTTAAAATTCTTTGTGGAAAGCTGCCTGTTCCACCTACCTCCTTAAGCTTACTTCTCAAATCTCAGTGTTTGTTCACTGCCTGCTCATTTGTTGTTTGTTATTCTGTTCTCTGGGCTCTTTTCTGAAAAGCTGTGAACTCTGTCAGTTCGCGGTCATTCCCATGCATGTTGCCTTCAGCCCTCGTAGGACCAGTGAATATCTTTCTTTTGGCTGGAATTTGTACAGAAAAATTTCTCCCTCAAATATTTTCTTGAAGTTTGTACTGAAGTCTTCACACAGACATTCTTAGAAACTGCTGGACATCATACCCCTGCAGTACTCTCTATCCACAGTCAAAACACTCAACTGCTAGTGAGTGATTCTGCCACATATCATAAAAAATACTCTTAGAAAATTTTATCTATCTAGTGTATATATAGAGCGTCCACAGTCTTATAGTGATCTAAGTCTGAAGTTAAAATGTGATGTACTAGACAAAAAAATATATCCATTGTTCCACTGTCTGTACTTGGACAAGCAAATATTTTATTGCAACATTCATGCAACTGGAATTAAAAGGTGTAATTGATATGTCTCTCTTGCACAAATGACATCATATTTTGTTCTTTTAATATGAAGTCTATCTATTTTTATTTATTATTTTTGTATATATAATACTATATATGGTGTTATTTGCCTTATTTTTATGTATCTTTGATTTTCGGTAGACTGAAATATTACCATCTTTCATGCTCCTCTTATGAATGAATTCTCATTAAATTTTTCTTTCCTGTTTAGTTTTTACCTTAAGCTTCCGTTTCTCAGGCCTGTCTGTCCTTTAACCTGCAACACTCTTTTCACAAGCTTTGTAAAATTTTTTTTTTTTTTCTTTTTCTTTTTCTTCCCTGCCACACGGCTCTTGGGACTTCAATCCAAACAAGGCAAAATAAAGTCCCCTGATCATCATCCTCTCTGCAGCCATGCACTTGTTTCCAGGACATATCCATTCTGCAAGTGTCTACACATTGTTAGATTATCTGTTGGCTTTCACATATTTTTGACAGACCTAAGTTTTTATTCCTCTTAATGTGGGAGCTCGTCACTTTGCCTTACAGGTTATTTCCATTAGTTAACTTCTCTCAGAAAGCATTTTAGTTTTCTGCCCTGCTGAAGTATTTGATTTCTGAGGCAAGATAAAATGCAATCCCTGATAGTTTGTTTTTAATATACTCTGTAGTCAGAATGCTCTCATATTTTTACACACTAGACAACCATTTCAGCCACTTTTACATCATTTTATGACCTTTAAATTTGATTATATTTGTGGCTTTTTGGCATTCTCACCGTCTTCTGAACTCTGAAATAATCCCAATAATACATTTTATCAGAAGATCCAAAATCAACTGAGTAGTCCTCAGAGCATCAATAAAAAAATAATTAGTGTTACTAGGCTAAGTATTGATTTTTTGAAATGCCAAAGTACATGCACATTCTAAAACTAACACATTCAGTATGGTCATCATAAGTTATGATGAGAATTCCCAGAAAAAGTTGCAAAGTTTTAGTGTTTTATATGTGATTTATCCAACCTCTAACAAAGTGTCTACATCTAACAAAATAACTATCACTTAAAAGGTGTTCTTTTTTAATAAATCATAGACTAAATTCTAAAATCTTGTATTGGTTTGAAGGATAAATACTGAGTTCAGAAGCTGGTTCATCAATACGTTTGTGATGTTAGATAGAGTATACCTACAATTTAAAGACAATTAAATAATGAGTTATTTGTAAAACTCTGGAGTGGGTATTACTAATGACCAGAATCAGAAAAGACTCCAAGATTTCTTAACTCTGTAGATATTCTTACTTGCACTCCTAATTTTCAGATTGCTGTGAGTTTATTACTTTTTCATTTGTTTGTTTGTGTTTTTTGTTTGTTTGTTTGTTTGTTTAATTTCATGTACATTGTAAAATATTTGTAAAGATCAAGGACATCAACCAGTTTGAATGAGAAAATTCAAGCATGTACTTGAGCCAAATTAAATTATTTGCCTTTAGAAATTGTATCTTCTTCTACATGGGTCTTTATCTTGAGACAGTTTTGAGAATTCAAATATCAGAGAGAGTATCTGTCAAGTTACAGGGTACTTGTCATCAGAATCTTATCCCAGTCCCACTGCTGGTATAGTAGACGCTATTGTGACTTTCTCAACAACCGTGTGCAGTGCAGTGATTGACACCAAGAAAAGGCCACTTCCTGAGTTAAATACAGAAGAAACAGACCAAGAACTTCTTCAAGATGGACCTTAATCACAGAAAGGTCTTCTTCTCTCATCTAGCATAACAGAGTCTTGTTGCAGATCTTGAAATGGGTAATGTGAAATGGAATCCTTTGTAAGTAGCAACTTTTCTCTGTGCTATTACAAGGAGTATTAAACTAAAATTGAATAAATAGTATGAAATTTACTGTTATTTTCTCCAGTTTCCACTCCTGTTTCAATGTCTTCTGCTTTCATTGCTTTATTTTTTCTATTCAGAACTCCTTTGAGCTTTCAGTTTAAAATACCAAGGATCAATCTGTGTTAAAATTATAAACAACACACCCTTTGTCAGTCTTCATGAGTACATAAATTATTGAAGACTCTCTGTGGTGGTGCAGTTCTCTAGTTTATTTAGTTTTCTAGTATTATTTCTTACTAAAATTCAGTAGGCAATTGCAAATTGTGCTTCTCTTTAACCTTCATTCTCTTCTCTCTTTCATACGTGTGCAATGACATGTTGACATAAGATATAAATAATACACGTAAATCCTTTCTTACACTTAGCTATTGCTATTAAATTTTCTGGTTCAGTCTAATTGACATTCAAAAGAGTAGTCTAAAAAGATATGCTAAACACTGCATGAATCAGCTTTTAAAAGTGTTCACTGTACCCAAAACAATAACTGCTGTATATCATGCTGGGGGCTGAAAATGACAAATACTTTGTTATTGTTCTTTTTGCAGGCTCAGGATAATTAGCAGTCGATTAGACTTAAAAAGGAAGGTTCAAAGACTTTTTCCTGATACAGATGTAAAAAAAAAAAAAAGGAATACAATATAATTCTAAATCCCCTCTACAAACTATAGCTGCTACCTTGAACTTCACATAAAGCCAGCCCTGCATTAAGAAGAACCCAATCAGATTAGACAGCAAAATAAAGAAAAAAATATTTTAGCCAGCCTTTTATATATGGATACATACTCAGACTCCAGAAAACCGACTTAACTAAGAAAATGCATGTGTTGTATTATCTGTTCAATATCCAAGGAAATTCATACTGTCACATGATTGGTATTTTACAATATAAAATGTTAGACAAGAGACAATATATCAGTACTCTTGCAGTTGTGCGGACTAACTAGGAATCCAGTTTTATTAGCAAGAAATCACAATGACTACAATTGACTTCTGTGCTTGTTTCAACAGCCCTATTACAGCAACAAAGAAGAGATCTTACTATTCTGCAACACTGAAAGTAACATTTCTCTTCAAATATACCATGAAGGATAGTTTGAAAAAGCAACAGTGGCATACACTTGCATTGAGGTACAAGCCTTCAAAATTTATGAATAGTCATTAAAAACAAGAACATTTCTTAGGAATGTTCTTGCACTGATTAATGCTTTAGGACATATAATAATAATTAAGTCATTGGAACAATTTGTTGCTTTAAGGGTAAAATTCAAACTTTGAATTTAGTCAGAACAATATGACAATCTTAAGCAGAAGTGGACTTTTTTCCTGCAAGATATAAGCTGACAGAGGCATGTTAAATGAGAAATTCTTCATTAGAGAAAAATTGTGTTTGTTTCAGAATAAATCCTATTAGAAATACTACTATACAATATTCAACTGCATTTTAAACTGATTTTTTTCTTACTACAGAATTCGATACTACCATAGAAAAATAAGATTCCTTTTTTGTAAATTCAGCAAAAATGTCTACATAACCAATATTTCAACAAGATAAACCTTTTTAAAATCTTATTGTATATAAGTTTTATATACACTTATTAGTTTTATATAAGGCAATAACTCTATAGGATAAGCAAACCCTAATGCCAGTCTAATTTTAATAAAAACTTCAAAGGGAATAAATAGTAAATCAGTGACTATGGCAAGCTATTGTTTTTCAAATGTACAATCCACTTTTCCTAAGCTTGAAAACAAATGTGAAATATCAGCCACATAAATAATGATCATAACCTTTTGCTGTTGAGGCTGCCAGCATGGAGCTAAATAGTAAGAAGAAAAGAGCACTTCATTAATCATTCATGTAAGATTATATCTGACATAAAATTATATGTTTCCTCTGGTAAATGCATTTATTTTTTTTGGTTAAAATTAAGTGATCTAAACACCTGGACAAAGGTTATGGTTCAAGATGTTTAAGAATATATGAAAAAAATCTTTAGAGCACTAGTGAAGAAAAGAACACTTAAAAATGGAATTCAGGGGAAAGGAGGATTTCCAGTTTTGGTCTCTGCAAATTACTTCTATTTTTAGCACAACAAACTGTATAAAAGCTCCAGCATCAAAGCCCAGCTCTAGCTTGCTAAAACATTCTTAGAGTAAGATACTTTAATGACCCTCTGATTGAGGTTTTCCTCTCGGCACCTGTCCTTTCCTGATGACTTGTGTGGGTTCTCCTCTCTCTAAGTAGGTCTGACAGGATGAGGGACCTACCAAGACCCCAAGTGGAGATTGAGGGTATGCTGACCTTTATCTCAGGGACAGACACGGGCTCAAACTCAAATATGTCACTGCCTTCAAGGAAAGAAATAAGGTGAGATTTGCCCATGATTTTTTTCCAACACTGCTGTATGTTTCTTATGTTCTGTTTTTAATTGGACTGTGTTTTGTTTTTACTTGTTTTGCAGTCAGTTTGTTTCTCTTAGACTTAAGGAAAATGAAGTTCATTCTATTGATTAAAATAACGACCCTCTCGAGAGTCCTTTTTTTCCAGTGTGAATACTTATTAACTGTGCTGAGTTTACTTGAATTCAATGGGTCTAGTCAAACAAATGAGAATGGAGCATGACTGAACTAGACTGCAACCTCAGCAGCCACAGCTTTACAAATCCTGGTTTTGCTTGTGAGAAGCCATGCAGATAGAATACCATTCTTGGCACATGCTTTATTTAGCACAAGGACTGAATAGCATCTTGTTATTTCCTGTGGTGTAAGGGACTTTAAAACCCCTCTGATGGGACAGCTACACACAGTGACAGTGCAGTTTCCTTCTCCTGCCCCCGCCTATGGCACAGATTCAGCTGCTGCTGCTCATCTGACTGTTTGCTGAAGCAGGGCAGACCATTGTGCTAGCAAAAGGGGCAACTACATTTTTGCCAGGTTACCGAGCATAGTAAAAGCACCGAGAGGCTGGAGGCACACCAGAATTCATCCAAGGGAAAAGGGGGAAAGGAGTAAATGAGGTTCGAAAAAAGAAAGGGCAAACAGAGCAAGCAGATAGTTTGGGAACCACACCTCATGATATCTATGCGTGACCTCCTGACTACTTTATATTTTAAGTTCAACTACTGATCAGGAACCCACTGGGAACAGGAAAGCAAGCAAGGACTTGATCCTGTGATGATGACCTGCAGACCGTGGTTTAGCATTAACTATGCCATTTTTAACAGCCCAAACACAATTTATCTTCTCTACATTTAGCCATTCCCCCTAGGAGATTTGTCTCTTCTCAGTTATGCTGATTTAGCTCTTCATATGGCTGACCTCTAAACTGGACTTGCAAAATGAAGCACTCAAAAAAAAAAGTCTAGTCTTTAAATAAAAACATGCCATTTCATCAGTCTGATTTATAGTCAGAGCAAAAAAACTGCAGAATTGGCATAAATAAATGTCAGGGCTCAAAGGCAGGAATGTATGGCCACTTGTGGGGAGGGAGGGAGACATCTCACACATAATGTGCTCCTGACAGAATAGGAGCATGAAGAAACTAGAGACTTAATTCAGGCATTAGTTTAGACTTGTGAATGGTGTAGACAGGCAGCAGATTAGACCACTTAGGGAGGTTGTGTAATCTTCTTCAGTGAAGGCTTCTAAGAACACATTAGACATGAGTCAGGATGTGCACGGCTTATCCGAGCTTTTGTGTTTGGGTACTATAGCTTTGTTTTCTACCAGTTGGTCAATTGTTCTGAGATATTGGAAATGTCTAAATGTCTGGTTATACTCCCAGTATA
>PYHW01010093.1:224768-266525 GCA_013186435.1 Turdus rufiventris
AAAAAAAAAAAAAAAAAGTATTGTTAGGCTGTTGTATCTTTTTATGGATCCTGTATCTCCATGAAGATTTGTTTTAGCAAAGGGATAACAAAGCCATTAAGCAAGAGCTACTTAATCTTAAAGTAAAAGATTCTAAAATGTTTTGAACTTGAATATCCACATTTATGTGTACTTGGCTTGTCAACATCAGCAGTATTGAATTGTAGAAACTCCTAGTAATTAGGCAGGCAAATCGCTATAGGCTGTCAAATAGCTTCTTTACAGAGCTGAGTGCACTGCAATTGTTAGGTATGATACTGGGTGTTGATTCCAGATGGTTTGGAGCTGAATTACAGGCTCAAAGTGGAGAAAAATCAAGGTACTTTGGAGACTCAAAGATATCCATATTTGAAATACTCCAAATGAACACCACAGGATAGGACAGTCAGACATTTTAATGTTTCATCTAAAGAGATTCAAGCTAATTTGAATGCACACTCCACCTTTCACAGCTGTCATATAGGAGATTAGGAAGCAGATGAGACTTACTTGTTTGAAAAGTGAAACCTTTTCCAGTTAGATTTTTTTTCCTTAGAGACGAAATCTTTAGGTATTCAAATATACATTTTTTGAAACAGGAGTTATTTAGGCATTTGGAAGTAGAATGATGGTGCATCAGGGGATGTTCAGATTGGACATGAGAAAATGGTTTTTCACTGAAAGGCTGGTCAGTCACTGGACCAGGGTCCCCAGAGAAGTCACCGTGTAAGCTAGTCAGAGTTCAAGGACCATCTTCAAGATTCTGTTATTTTTATGGTTTAATTTTAGGTAGTCCTTTAAGTAACAGTTAGTTGGACTCCATGATCCTAGCTAGATCCCTTCCAACCTGAGATACTCTATGATACTATGATGATTATACAAGTAAAACTGGTCTGGTTACTTCATGCTGCTTTGAATTGTTATAACACAGTTTTAGAAATGCTAGGTGTTTAGGAGTCACATATTAATGTCAAATCAGCCAACTTTTCAAGTTTGGACTTTTTCCATAAAAAGAGAGAAAGAAAATAAAAAATATTATAAGTGGAACAGGATTATTTCTCTAGTCTTCTCTTGTGTGTACAGCATTTTAAAAAGCAACAGCATATTATAAATTTGTGCCAAAGCTACTAAGCCTTTCAAAAGATTCCACAGAGAGCTGATCGATTCTTTTTATGTCTTCTGCATACTTATTAGGTCTACAGCTATTAATCAGGTCATAGCCTGAAATTTGCTTCAATATCAGAAAATGTAAAGTTGCATAACACTTTCCATTGAAAAGTCTTATCTTCTATTGTTTGTAACCTCCCCAGATTTGAATAATAGGGTATTAGAGTGTTCATCCTAAGTATCTGTCTCAGAATGAAACATTTCAGTAAATTTCAGTCCTTTCAAAGAAAAAGACTTGGGAAACACCAATGCTAAAATAAACAGTAAACAAACAAATAGAAAAAAACAAATAATGAATGGGTGTGGGGACAAATAAGTTTTTTTTTTTAATTTTAGAGTCCCCAGTGGTTTGGGAGCAAGGTCCCTAAATAAAGTACAGATATGAACTTAGTGACAAAGATATTTCTTTTTCTCACATAGAAACAAATATTTTCATGGGTAAAATAGAAATTAATGTACTTAGCAGGTTAGATATTTAGCTGGTGGGTTTTTTGGTTTTTTTCTTGTTCTCACTTGGCATGAACCAGTTTTACACTGTGGTGCAGCTCATCCCAAGCACTGATCTGAGCTGGCACCCCAGTCAGCTTGGTGGGAGAAATCCACCTAACTCAAGTGACAAACAAGCAAGAGGCAGGTACCCCCTGTGCTTGGGCAGGGGGTGATGGAGGAGCAGCTATGTAGCAAGAAGAATGTTTGAATGTCTAGGAGTGAGGAGGGAACTTGAACAAATGATGTGGCAGTGGAACAGCAGGATGTCAAAAGGACAGCTCAGCCAGAGGGGTAGGAGACGGGATGAGGAGAGTGTTTCAGATTTGCATCCATTAAATAACTAGGATTTAGTGGTCATCAATGGGCCTCAGAGGTATATTCAACAAGAATAGATGGAAAACCAAGCACGAAGCAGATGTGGGGCCAAGAATCTAAGTTAAGGGAGGAACAAGATAAAGAATTTGGAATGGGGTGTCTGTGACAACCTTCAAGCTGAAGATGCTGAGAAAGAAGAGAGGGTAAAATGAGATAAGAAAAAGAAAAACAAGGTGGGTGAAAAGATAGATAAAATACAGGTGGTCAGGAGAGGGTCTGAGAAAGACACACCACAATGTGGTAGGACATAGGAATATATCAAGACGAGAAAGACTAGCAAGTTGCCTTAAAAGAAAGAGAATGAGATGGTCTAAGGAACAGCATTCAGAAGTCTGGGAGGATAGCCTGAAATGGCTGTCAAGGTGATTTGTGAAATCACCTGGCAGTCTGTGCTTCTTTCTCCCGTAGTGCTGATCTATAATGATCATACCTGTAAGTTCTAGAGTGCTATAGAACTCTAACTTCCATAGTTTTACAGTGGTCTCACTATCTGTATATAAATAAGTATTTCCCCAAGCAATAAGGGAATAGGAAGTGTCTCAGGCCTGGTGAGTAATGCTTAAGTGCCTTTATAATGTCATAAGATCAATTTTTGAGGGATGCAACAGATTATCTTCAAATTTTATTTCTGTTTTCTAGCAAGAGCCTTAACTGGTTTGGTGACAGACATGCTGTACAAACAACTCCAGAATATGCAGAGGAGAAAACAGCTGCTTTTGTTTCACCTCCTATGGAAGATGAAAAGTGCTTAGGGATAAGGAAAATTATTCCAGAACTGGAATAGAACATATTTTAATGGCAAAGTCATACTGGAGGTATGGTTAAGCCACAGAATTTGTCTGTGAACATCTGAGATTTGTTTAAATCAGATTAATCTTTGCTCATTTTTTTTTCCTTGCTCACATTATCCCAGTGTCAGATTTGCAGAAATTCTGACAGTAGCAGTTGCAAAAAATGTTGAGTTTTGATTAATCAAACTGCTGTATAATGCTGCAAAACTTCTATTCTTTCAACATCTTAAACAGAACTTCTAAATCAGTGGACAATTTTAATTTTAATCTCCCTATGTATAATTTAAATTGGAACTAATACTTCGTATTTGAGAGGTCTTTGTGAAGAAGAACTATTAATATTTGTAAATCACTCAGGCGAAATGGTAATGAATATCTGAGCAGGGAAAAACACAAGAAAAAGCACACTATTATATTCAAAATAAAAATAGCTTTGTACAGAGTTCTGAGTAAAGGCATACCAGACCATGAGTACAAAGAACTACACCATGCAGCTGCATGTTGTGGTCTTCTGTGCCCTGCATAGAAATCAGTCTGCAACCGTGTGATCCCTGTGTCCTGATGCACACCCTGGAAAATTGCAAGAAGATGTCATAAACACCTTAATTCTGGCATTTCCTGGAATACCACTCCCACGGTAGGGGTGTTTTGGGTGTGTATATTTTTATGTCCATGTACTTTTACACTGTGACTGTTGGTGCAAATGCCAGAGTTGGTAGTTTTATAAATGTGCAATAACTGCCATAAATATGGTTCTACTTACTCGTTCAGACTTTAATGACAGAAAAAATTACATGTCAGAACAATATCTCAAAAGAAACTGCTTCTATATCCTGATTAAATCCCTCTCCTGCATTAAAAAAACCACATTTCCCATATTGGGTGTTTTCCATGGACTCCATAAATAATCATCTTCATTCTAAAATGTATTTTTAAGCAAAAATAAAAACCAACTAACAGACCAGACTTTAAATATTGAAATTATTTTAGGATATGTTAGTAGAAATGAGATACATTGTGTACAGTGGCCATTGTGTGAGGTGGTACCATCAAAATCTTAACAAGTAATTAAGAGATTGACTTGTACTTTAGAACTACAGGGATCTTTGACACATCAGAAAAAAAATAGCCACCAAATCAAACCAATTTATTGATGGGACACTATCCTGTGGCTTTTGAGAAGTTCAAGTGAGGGTGCCCTGCCAAGTGCRTTCTGTGTGACAGCAGCAGCACTGCCAGTGTAGTGACAGGTCCTCATTATAGGAAGAAACAAGCAGGGCTTGCTCATGCTCAGAACATGAGGGTGTACTTGAACTCATCTAAAAGTTAATTTCTGTGCTTCATACTGCAGAGTGGTTGTACCCATGAGGAAGCACTCTCCTATTTAGCCTATTAACTATTTGGTTTGCCCCCCAGTGCCTTCCCTGAACTCACTGAACAAGGGGAACTTTACAGCAGAGTAGGGAGGTACATTAAAAACTACCTGCAATGTCAGAAAAAATTTGCATTGGCTAGTTTATGCAAATAACATGCAGCTCACAATAGCTAGAACTCTCTATAAGAGATTCCTTTACATTAAGCATACCTCAATAATGACTGTAATAAGCATACAGCTTTTGCTACAAATCTAGTTGTCTGATAACTTATCTCCATGCAATATCTTCAGTTTTGCAGTTCACAGAAAGCTGTCCTTGTTTTGAACAAGTTGTTCTGTCACTACATTGTCTGACTTGTCTTCAGTCACAACTGGGAGACGTTGGCCTAAGAAGACTCCAAAGGCTGATCTTATAGACAGTATCTTCAGATAAAATTAGGGTTCTTCTTAGCTAATATAGTCTACCAAAATTATTTCTATTAGTGGCATCTTGGCTTTTTACAATACTGATATCATAGAGCCCTATAATTATAGGTCATTTATGTCTCCACATTGTCATTAGTACAAAATTTACTTGTATGGCCAAAGCCAAGTTAATCATTTGGTTGAACCAAAGTAGCTGAGGGAAACTGATACAATTAATCTCTCTGGACCGTTAAAAACATTTCTAAGAGATAAGGGATGATGTTTTACACTTAAGTGTGCTCATATAAAGTATGTTGCTGCTAATTTTATGGAATCTGAATTAAAAAGGACACAATTTAATTTTCTTTTAAGTTTTAAGCACGCTATATTTTTTCTCCTTGAACTAAAGGATTCTGGACAGCTGTCAGTGAACTTATTTTCCATATTTTCCGTACTTCTCTCCAGGAGAAAAGGCTGCCTAATCAACAGAAAAAAAGTTTTGGAGCCTAAATATTGACCTAGACAGATTTTTTTTTTTTTAATAGAACACTTTTTTTTTAGAACATTTTTTTAAATAGACACTGCAGTTATTACTTCACCTTTTTTAGTGAAAGCGATATATTGGTATAAGACCTGATAAGACCACTTACAAAGTTTTTTCAGGTCAGGGACAATGTAAGAGTTGTTTGTGGTAGAATATGACAAGCAAAATACTTCTCTTGACAAGGTAATTTAAATCAGCAAAACCATATTCCAGAGAGTATACTTTACTCCAGAGCACGTTTCCCTTCCTATGATAAATAAGTTATCTTGAGAGCCTGGTTGCACTTAGCAGGTTTGGTGATAAGAGCTGCAGTGATAGAATTACACCAGCCACTCATTTGTAGTACAGAAATAGATCACTCTGACAAAATAGCATTCTTTGCAGGTACAACTTAAGCCAGCTCCTTGAACAAAATAACATACACTGTCAAAATAGTTTTTGTTGATTTTTTGGCTAAAACTTTTGCCTTTTTTACAGTTTTGATCAAAGGTGTTATATCTAGAATGACAGAGGAGTAACAACTTCAAGTACAGATTACTGCTGACAAATCTTTAGATTCTTTATGCCTTTTTTACACACTTTCAGGTACCTTCACTTTTACAGTTGTGTTGACCAGTGTGCACTGTCAGGATTTTGGCTAATATAGATGTGCCAGTACAACCTGTAATGTAAATTTGGTCTTAGACCGGTGTGACTTACTCCCTTTCCAGGTGGGACAGAGCTAATATATGCCCATGTACACTTGCACTGGGTGACTGTTTAAATCATAGATTGCACCAATACAGATTTTAGTGTGTACTAACGCAGTAATCTCAACGTTCCACCTGCAGGGCAGAATTGCACTGATTTAACTTAAATTGGATTTAAATCTCACATAAATCTTTAACACAAAAATGAAGTCCTGGGAATCAGCTGCTCCGACATTCCTACGCACTATCTTACTCTGCAGCAGCAGCATCCTCCATACGTGTCAAGAAGCTTACTCTCCTTGAGGAGGGTAACCCGCATCAAATACCTCCCATTTATCACGAGGAAATGGAGCATGCACAATGCACTGTTATCATGGAGCCACTGATGCCTGGTAACATATTGTCACCCGGTCACTCGCTAATATGTCAAAGCTGAGAGTTATATTGAGATAGGCACCTGCGCGGACATTAAAACAGAGTATGCCTAAATGCTTCACACAAGTAGGGTAAATTACCCTCTCCCAAGGTTTATGTTGCCATTACATACAATTTAGTAGTAGTCTATAAAGTTTAATCCTAGATCTGTGCCCACATGAAATTGTCTCTGTGGCTGCACTATGGATACATCCTTTATGCTTCAAGCATATGAATGTATTAATTTCTGACAAGGGATGACATCCTTTCCCTGAAGAGCTTTAAATTCTTTTGAGTTATAAAGCAGCTGCATGAAGAGGTGGGCACCCACTCTGCCCTAAATGAGGGTTAATATAAGATTTTTTTTTTTTCATGAAGTTAAAATGAAGTGATTTAGTTTATGCCTTGACCTCTGTCTGTGTTCATATGTCCATCATCTTATATCAGTGAAAGGGTGATTTCATTCATAAATCTGGCCCCTGCTGTATCATAAAATACACAGCAAATATGAAAACAATATCCACAGATAGATTTTCACCTATTTATCAAGGTCATTTTAATTAATGGCTTTGGTTTATACCTATGTAACTGTCCTGTGTGGCCAAGGACGCAGAAGGAAATGCAAGTGGTAGAAAGAATTTTTTTCTTTCTTTTTTTTTTACTGTGTTCTCTTTTTGAAGAGATAAGTGGGAAGAAGGAATTTGCATTTTTATTTAAAGCAACAAAAGTGAATTTGCATTTTTCCAAGAACTGTGGTTTCTCTTCTCAATGCCTAATAAAATATTGATATTAAAATAAACAATGAAGGCACTTGAACAAATAAAAAACTTTAATTAGTGCAGCTAAATGATGAATTCAATTTTCTTTTCATATTTAGAACCCTTTTGGATGCTTCCCACTGCTCATTTTGGATTCAGGGAAATGTAGGTTTTCAACTACTGCATCTAAAACAGAGACAGAGCTTAAAGAACTGGAAATTAAAAATAAATAAGTAGCTCTCTGCTGTCATGAGTTGGAGTTTCAAAGGTCACATTTGAGCTTCAAAGAGTGACTAGAAAGACTATCAGCATAGGGAAGAAGGCTCACTGAGGAGAGAAATAGGTACGAGTGACTCCAGGAAGGACTTGTGAACTTTTCAGGAAGGGCTCTGGCTGACAGGAGAGAAGAAGATGCTTTCTTCTTGTTCTCTTTCTCCTCTTCTAAAATGAAAGATTAGTCTTGGCTGAAGGTGGATAGTTTTTTTTGTCTTGGAATCCCACTGTTATTTTTATAGTGACAAAAGGACTAAGTTAAGCCTTTCTGCTCCTCCAGTTTTTGTAGATTGACTTCTGCCAACTGTTTCACCATAATTTCTTGGCTTGTATTAAAACTGGAATCTCCTCTTTCTCTTTTCAGTGCTGAGTGGGTCCAGCCAAGCTTTACATTGAAAACCAAATAGCAGTCAACACAGTGAGGCAAAGTGCCTTGATTTTAATTGAGCAATTTGAATTTGCACTACTGATTCCTCATTTCCAGATCAGTAAGAGTAAATGGATGAATCTCCTCCAGAAAAGAAAGTGAATACAGCAGATGATAGATGGGGAAAGAATTCAGGGAAGACAACAAAGAGCCCAGAGCAAAAGTAGAGCAGGTTTAAATAATGGAGCATGCAGCAGCCTCTGCTGTGATTTCAAGAAGACACTTGCAATGCATACATGGAAGCACTTCTATTTAAATTAATAAACACTCTTATAAAAATAATGCATTTTCATCAATAAATAAAGCAAGTATTTCAAAGCCATACTGTATGTATCTGATGTCCCCTTGGAGTGTGGGCTACACCCTTCATGTGATTCACTTACTGTACGTGGGCAAGAACAAAGACTGCATCAGCATTTGTGTTAGTGGTGTTCCTCTTTATAAAATTATTCAAGATTGTGTTAGTAATGTTTCTCTTCATAATTTTGCAACATTTCATCTACATGAAGATTTTCAATGCCTCCAAGTTCATATACTTGAATTTTTCTTTATCCAAACTGACACATATTGAGATACCAATTTGAAAAGCCTGTGTTCAAGACTGCACAAAATACTTTTAGGACTTTGAGGGTTATTTCAAGCTGAGCATACAGATAAAATCAGAGTCATTATTCAGGTTGGGCTCTTCCAGCTGCTGTGCATAGTTTTGCCATTTTCCACATCAGAAAAAATTACAAATTCTTGATACAATTTGTTTGGACAGATATTCTTTTGAACCTTTGGTGGATTTTCAGTTTGTATTGACCTATGTCAGTTTGTGGCCTTCTGCTAGTAGCTGTATTCTGGTTTTTAGAAAGAATACTTGCAAAATTGCTTAAGAGAAGCTAAACACAGAGAGTAATGTGTCTCTTTTCTATTGCAAACCTTGTATGTTCAGCAGTGATGTTATCCAATAAATAATATACTGACTACCAAACCTCCTGTTTATGACAGCTTTATAAGCATAAATATTTTCCCCAGCACATGACCCCTTAACAGGCAATCAATCCTTTGTCTCTCACTGATTGTTAGACAAGGATACATGTATTTCTGAAAAACTGCAGATAAACCCCTTGCTTTCCTGTAATGTTATACTCACCTAAAATCAATACCTGGTAATCTCAAACTTGAATAAAGTTTTGATAGTTGCACAGCTTATCAAGTTGGACAGTCAAACATGAAAGGATTATGTTACACATCATTTCAAAATATCCCCAAAAGCTGAGGAGTAGGAAGATTAAAAATAAAGAAGCAAAACATAATATGAGAAGAGTACTGGAAACAAAAAAAAGTCAGTAACAAGAGATGCTAAGATGAAAAACTCTTTATCCTTGCAAAAATTAGCTTGAAATAAAAGGTATATACATATTTGGTGATTGCTGTCAATGAGAATGCTCTTCAGCTTTTGGGTTTTCAGTGCCTCTTTCTGCTTTTAGCTTTCCCTCTCCTCTTTTATGTTGCCGTTTCTGTGTACCTTACAATTCTTGTAACTTATTTATTGCCTTGATTCATGAAATGCAAGGTCAACTATTGTAACAGCATGCTCCTGATCCTCCCACTCTGTAGTTCGCCAGACTCTGAGAACACCATATAAATAGGATATGCTATCTGAATATCTTTGCCAAACAGGGCATTATGCAGAGAGCCAAGTAAGCTGCACAGAGCTCTGAACTCCAGCAATATGCTGAGAGGGCAGGTGCATTATGGTTTTAGATTCCAAACTTCTGTGGACATAGAGTAAGCTAAACACTGAAGAAAGGCCAAATATAAGAGCTTCATGTAGAGATTTTGTGAATTTGAGAAGTAAAAACAGAACACAATTTTTAAAAAGAAACATAAAGGTGTTGGTTTTTTTGTTTTTTTGTTTTCCTTTTTTTCTGAATTGAGATTGTGGAATAAAGAACCCTTCATATCACGTCGTCTTAGTGTAAAGTTAAAGCGGTCTGGATGGCAATAGGTACAGTAGAGGATGGCAAATCAACTGCAAGATTATCAGGAATTAAGGGCAGATAGCAGGGCAGATGTGTCTATTCCTATTATCATTGTTGTTGTTAATCCGAGTAGCTTTATATATATATTTATGTATGTATGTATGCATTTTTAAGGAGCAAACAGTACATGATGCCTGGCCTCTCTAGTTTCTTTAGATGCCAGTATGACCTCAGAATTGAAGGAAGCCTGGAATTTTCAGCTCCCTGGTTTTGCTAAGAAGTTTGTGCAGGAAATAACTTCCTCCATGCTATTCACTGAAAGTCTCACAAGAGAGCTGTCTGGGGAGCAGAATTCCCCTGAGCAGTATAAAAGCTTGTGCTTTGAACAGTCATTTCAGGGAAGGGAGAATGCACTAAGTGTGTAACACTGCAAATCAGGCATGACTGGCTAGATCCCTTGGATATTAAAGAGAAAAAAATTCAACCTAAAAAATGATCTGATAATTATCTAATTGCAGATATTTGTTGAAATCTTGAACATACAGGATCCTTGACTGAATAACACCCCATAAATCAATTAGTTTTACTAAAAGCTCATCACCGCCCTCCCAAAAATCTTTGTCAGTTGGAAGAGAAGAGGAACAATTCACTGCCCCAGCCAAGGTGGGAGCCACAGCGGACCTGGTGAAACAAATGAACTTTGAATTTCAGCTGACAAAGCAATTTTTTTCTTTTCATACAGTTTTCCAGTACTCCTCACAAAGAAACTCTAATGAGAGACAGCAAAATAAAACCAACATTACATCAAGTTACAGTGAGACAGCACTTGTATTTATCTCTTCCAAACTCTTATATTGAAAAGTTCTGAACCCAAATAATTCCTCTGAGTTTCCAAGGGAACAATGGTTTCTAAGGTCCCCAGAAAATGCCCATGCTTCCCCAGTCAATGCTCTACCCAACTCAATTATCAGGGGAAAGAATGAAGCCTAGACACCTTGAGGAATTCACTTTGACATTTACAGATGGATGTGTGCTGGGTGGATTATTTCTTCTGCAAAGAGAAAGGTGTAAGTGACATTAGAGTCAGGAAATTGCAGAAGAATAAAAGAAGATGTAACTTTTTCCTCCAAACATAAGTCATCAAGTCTCTTTTTTCTTTAAAACTGTTAAAGTGAAGGCTCTGGAATGGACAGAAAGGAGGTGACAATATTGTTTGCAGTTCAGGAGACTTACAATGGTGTTGCTAGAACAGACAAAAAGAAAGCTTCTCTGTCAGCAGGCTACAAGAGATAGGACTACAACACTTGCTCCTGAAACACTGTGATGTTTGAAGCATGGACTAGAAATTTCAGCTGTAGCTAGTTAGTTCCCACACTATAGGTAGGCCCACCACCTCAGGGTACTCACCTGTAAAGCAGCACTCATCCAGTAAAGAAAGGGATCCAATGAAGTAAATTTTAATACTGACTATATTTCTAAGCACTGTAGCTGAAATCTGTGTAAATTTATTAGAGATTAAGTTGAACTCTTTATCAGTATGTAAATAACCATTAACTTACGAGGACACTGCTGACTGATTTAAAGCTTTTTTTTCTTTCCCATTCTCTGAAATACTCATTGGTATTATCAAAAATTTGGGGTGTGCAACAATGCAGGATTCGGTCAGGAATACTCAGGCGTAATTAAAATATTAAAAGGTTATTCTTGATATGTAGGACTCTTGACTGCAAAATTCTACAGCTAGAAGTACTTGGAAAGCATTTAGATTGTAGGAAATTTACTACTTGCAGCCAGTGATTTATTTCATGCCCTAATGCACTAAAAGGTCAGTAGCCTAAATTTATCTCAGTGATTTTCAACAGATTATGGCTTCTACAGTGCGTTCATACATCAGCTACCTTTGGATGTTAATGTTCATTCTAATCTCCAAATTCTTCAAGTTAATGGGAATTCCTTTGGATCTGAACTTTGTCTTTTTTTTTCTCCCCCTTTAATCTGAGCATAAAATCACCTTCCAGCAAGATGTTATATTCCGACTTTTTGCCTTGTTTTGAGCTGCTAGGAACAGCTTTTAATTTGGAAAGACTATCTCCGAGTTTACTGCGCCTGACTGGTTTCAGCTCAATTGTTTCCTCAGCCAACAGAGCATTTCATTTCTCCTGAAGGTCACTGCAAGCTGCCAAGGCATTGAAACACAGCAGCTTTTCATTCATGCTGCAATCTAATGTCCCAGTACCATTAAGATAAATAGTAGTAGGCATGTATGTATTACTTTTTTGTATCAAAAATTACAAAATTTATTATAATATAAAACAAATTAGTCCATCAGTGAATGAGCAACTGGTAATAACATCCCCTCTTTGACTCTAACACTTTCTTCAAATCACTAGAAATTAATCCTTTCATTACTTTCATCAGTGGTTTGACTGCATGCTGATATCTGTATAAATTATACCGTCATGTCATCTGCTTGTGGAAATGGCTCTTCCAAATGCTGCACGACTAGTTGCAATAAGATGGTGATGCAGAAAGCTGCATGGACCCAGACCATCCCATAAAACAAACACAGTGGCCATCTGTTGGAGAAGGGCAGCCATTAACTGTTTTAAGGGCCTGGATGTGGTCCAGTATTGTGCATTCTACCACCAAAATGAAATTACTATTTTAATCAACAATATGCATTTTAAAACTGGGTCATCATATGTCTCCAATGCCTATTGCTTGGAATCAATACGTGCAGTGCTGCTGACTCACACTATCAAAAGGCAAACTAGTCTGTTTTCAAGCTGCACAATTTTCATGTGTCTCAAGTTTGTGGAATTCCTTTAATATGAGATATTGTTAAAAATTTTGTTATGACAAAAAAATAATGAGACTAGAGAGTCTGCCAAAAGAAGCTTAGTTTCTTAACATCTCTGCTGGGCATTTCACTGTAGTAGTAAAATACAGTTGTCAATAATGATGACAAGAATAAAAAATATGTAAGTGACCACAACTGTATTAAGAGGAAAAAACAAATAGACAAAAAAACCCCTATACAAACTTGAGAAAAAGAAATGCACTGGAGTCTGTACAAAAGTTCCTCTAGTTTCCTCTAGAAATTGTTATTCTATAGTTTATTCAAAAGAAAAAACAAGTTTATTTCCTTGACCTTCCATATTTCCAATTAAATATTCTATTTAAATGTGAACTTCTGAGTGATTTTGGCGATTTTTAAGGAGTTCTTAGGTCTCCTGTTGCAGTGGTAGGAAACCCATTAACTGGGTGTGAGAACAACATAATGCAGAAACAACATAGCAAGTTTCCTCACAAAAGCCTGCCAAAGGCATAAAATGGGTCTATCAACACCTTTATTGTTTTACAAGTGCTACCTTGGGAAATGTTGTAAATTATGCCTAGGTCTTTAACAGGCTTGTCATACAGATAAATACTTACTACAATCAAAATAAATTAAGCTAATTTTATTCATGGTTTCAGTCAGAACTAAGCTCAAATCTCAAGCAGTGAATAACTACCACTCTATGCCGTCCAGACTGAAAAGATTCTTAGCTGATAATTACAGATACAAGGGAAGGAAGGCTAGCCTGTTTTAGACAAATACTTTTCTTGCATTTGTTGTTAAGTAAAAATCTAATTAGTGAAATGTTAGAAAAATACTAGGATAACTAAATGTTGTTTGTACTTGAAATTCAGGCACAGAATGCTGGATCATACTTCCATGTCTGAACACTGATACTAATGTGTTTATAATGTAAATATTTAAGAAAAAAAGTAGCATTTGATGGGAATTTTGTCCATCAAAACAACCATATTGCAGATATATTATTTGCTGTAAAGATCCAATTAATTAATTCATCAGTCTAACTGGTTTAGTCCTTGTCTAACAGTAAGGCTACTTTTCTCATCTGACTAAAGCTCTGGAATGGAAAAGTAAGCCAAACTGTATCTAATCACTTGGGGTCAAATCATTCTCAAGCATAAGGAAAACTCACTCTGGTACACGAAGTCCCGAAACACAATTCTAGATGAATCTTTTGGCTTTTTTCACAGAGAATGTATTTTTTAGTTAAGCATGTTGAGTGAATTACAGTATTTTTTGTCTCCAAAGGAGTGAGCTAAGTCTGAAGTTCTTGAACTTGCAGAGAGCTGAATGATTTCTGATGCTCCAAGAAGGAAACTTCTTGGCCATTAGCACTGAAATCCTATTTTAAAGATGAAAGTTATATAAAGACAGATTTTGAAGTCATGCTGGTTCAGGCACAGAGGTCTTCTGTAAAGCTGAGTTGCAGGTATGTATTGGAGAAGAAATTATCCAAAATTCACTTTTTTACCTAACTGATGTGTCTAGGATGTACACAGTGAATGTGCAGCTAGAGTCCCTGTAGATTTTCCTACTCACTGTTGGGCTCATTGTATATGATAACTCTGTATTTAATAAAATTATTTATACTGGGACAGTGGCTGAAAACCATATTGTTATTATTACATTGGTATTTTGCAAGTTATTTTGTTCTTATTTTTAGTAATTTGAACTGCTGTCCAAATAAGAAGTGAATTCAGAAAGGGGAACAAATGTGTCATTTTTTCCAAATACCTTAGTGGTTTATGAAAGGAAATGGGTAGAGAAACAGCAGTCTTACCAACTATTTCATTTGTATGTGTACAACAGCTGTAAAGAACGATCATTCAGTGATATGTTTGGATTTTTTCAAAAAAGAAGTGTGCCAGTTGTAAGTAATTTAATAGTGGACACGTTAATGTCAGCGTGAACATTTGATTGCCATCAAACAGAAGAAGAGCATTTACAGAAGATTGAACAAACTGAGAACCAACAGCTTAACCAGTGTCTTATATCTGCTGCCAAGACATTTCAGCCCCACTCGTTATATAATCTTCTCCCACAAAAAAGAGCAGTAATAATGAGTGTCAGATTCACTGGGATTCCTAGGTAAGTGATTGCCTGTGTTGATGACTCAGGTTAAAAATCTAACCCAGAGGAGCTGTGGGAGAGCTGTGCTCTACCTCCTCCTCTCACTGTTGACCAGTTTGCTCATGCCTTAAATTAGCCCTTGTTTAATACTTCCCAAACAACTGGCTGCCTGTCATACTCACTCTTCTGCTAATGTATGTTTTGGATCTGTCATGTTTACTAAGCACTAGCCAAAGGATACAGAACTAGTCTACAACTCAGTCTTGAAGCATACTTGGGAAAAATGACCTGATGGGCTCTGTAGAGGAACATCCTGTTCCTTTTTGCTGATTTTCAGCTTTGGTGAAAAGCTGAAAACTCTGATCCTCCTGCAGAGCCAACAGCACAGTTTATACAATTGCTTCCTAATCCAATGACAATAAAATAATCTTAGTTCAGACTAGCAGTTTAAACTGTTTCAATAGCCTGTTTCACTCTGTGCTGGAAACTGGTGAGGGACTTCTCACACCCACACCACTCAGCAGGGCAGTGACAAGTGTGGAGTTGTGAGTGCTGCAGTGTTCACCCCTGCATGAGGAACAACCCAGCTGTCACCTCATTTCCTTCTGGTCCAAAGCTTTCAGCACCACAGAATAAGAAAGCAGAATAAGAAAGAAAGAAAAAAAAATAAAATTCCTATTCTTATGGAAAAATCATAAGCTCTTATCTGAACTTTTACCTCAGTTAACTTTTGACTTTATCCTTGCTCAGAAAGAAAGAAGAAAAGTAAGAAGACTCTCCTCTAGTGATTTGTTCTCATTAGAGTTCAGTCTCTGGCTAATTAAATAGCCCCAGGTGCCAGACAGAACCTTGTTTGCAATAACTTATCTTGTTTTGGTCAGTTCCTCAGCTCTGCTAGACAACAGCAAAGCAACAGATATTTCTTTCCATTGCTGTACTGTAATATAACAAAATTAGAGGCAATTAAACCTTCCATCTGGATCAGCATGACTGGCATGGCATATCTCTAGGCCCTGCCATTTTCATTGCCTAAAAGAAACCTTCAATACATGCAGGAACTTCCCTCTTCAGACCACGGCTTGTACCACTTAATAGCGTGGATTACACTGTTTGACCTAAATGTCACAGCACTTAACAGCCATCAATAACCTAACATGATAACAGTATAATACATTTGTTTCTCCTCATATGCTCCTATCTATTGAAAGAGTTAACTCTGAGGTAACACATAAGGTAAAAGAACAGGGGTGGCAAGTTATGAGGAATCTCCAGGATAATATGTGTGATTTTATGTTGGTAATGTATTAGAAACCTCCCAAAGGAATTTTGCAATATTTAGTTGTAAGAGCAAACACCATTAAGGGCTTGGCAGAAGATGAGATTTTCTCACACCTCTCGTAAAAATATCTATTAGACACAACTGAATGAGATCTTATTTGTTTTTTACTAGGCAGCACTCTCGTCACACTGAATTTCTGGTGCTGAACCCTAGGAAAATCTCAGTTCAGATTGAATAGTATCATGTTTCTGTCACACAAAACTGTCCCTTGCTCTGACTTCAGCCTGGATCATTTTTATAGATGTAAAGACTAATAAAATGGTCACACTGGAGTAACTGGGGATACAGTGTAATCCAGTAGAAGAGAGTGTCCAAGCAGCTGGAAGTAGGCTTTCTCTTTTTCACAGGCAGCCCACAAATGAGTTAGAAACAGGGAGATTGTTTTACTGTCAGAGATATTTGTTGGTTTGATAGAGTAAAGGTAGCCATTGAGACAGCTTCATGCATAGGAAACTCTGGTGTAACCACATATCTAGTGGCATTATGCTAACACAGGGTATAAATTAGGATCCCCCCAAACACAGCAGCACATCTTTGGCACACTCAGAAGAGGAGGGATGGCTTGGTACGCTATAAAATATTCCTTGTCTTAAAGGGCTTGTCTGGACACAGATGTTTTTATTTGTAAGTCATATAGGTGTAGTGCCTCATATGAATGCTCTCAATAAAAATGGTTCTAGGTTTTTTTCATGTAGTTTCATGTTGTCTCTTTAAATTGAACAATACCAGTAAAAAAGACTCAATCTGATTTAAAGTTATTAAAATGAGATAATTTACAAATTGTATTTATATCTGTAGATTGAGATCATTCAAAACCCTCTCTTTGCTTATACTAGTTTACTTTCCCTAAACAGACAAGACCATACTGTTTAACAACTCAGCAGTGCTCTGATTCCAGCAAAAGCTGATGTACTCAAAATCATGTAGGAAAGGTGCTACTGTGAGGGATGTTGACCTACTCTTTTCCAGTGCACAAAGCAGGATGCACCTTCCTCTCTCAATGCTATGAATAATTTCTGTGAACTTTCCAGAATATTATAGAAACAGGTATTGCTGGGATAACACAAAAAGAATGTCTTGAATATGCAAATTATTCTATCTTCTCGAACTAAATAACCTCAAGAATTAAACATAGCAGTTTCTTGATAAGTAATTGACTTTCTCCCACCCATTGAAAAGGAAGAGATAAAGGCTCTGTATAACATATGTCTGGATACATTCAGGTCTTGCATAGTGACAAAACACAATATGCCAAAGATTACTACGTAATCTCATACTGTTTGGCAGAAATGAAGAGAGGAAGTCATAACATTTTGGCACACATTCAGCTAGACAGCATATCTTTATTGAATGAATATACAAATCTGATAAGTGACCACTCAAGAGACTGGTCTAAATTGGCTGTACTGCAGCAAAGGTCCTCAACAAAAGGTCAAATGAACTTGTTCCAAATATGACATGGAGATATTTTAATGTGGTCAATTAAGAAAAAGGTTTTTCATTGGAGCTGATTCATAAGGTTATCAAAAGCAAGAATTTAAGGATTGATGGTTCTGAAAGGCAGAGGGTATTCACTAGATTTACTAGGGTTTGCTGGAAAAGCATTATACTGTGTTGTGAGGACCTAAAGAGCAAAGTTAAATGTCTCAAAACACTCTCCCCACAAGATAGGCCACCACAACAGAACTTTAGATAAGTGCAGATGGGACAGGAAGCTAATTCCAGGCCTAGTGGAGGTAAAGATTTGATTTGTATCTGGACAAAAATTCCCACTGTGAGAAGTTGTGAGAAAGGAAATTACAGTAATTTCACGATTACAAGCTGCACCTGATCATAAGCCGCATGTCCAGGTGTTGGCAATGTTTAGGCCTCTGTCCATGCATAAGCTGCACTAGAATATAAGCCGCATTTTCGTTTGCAGGGAGGACCGGCGTGCAACAAAGTAACAAATTAGTTACGATCACGGGATCGCTTGCCCTGGACCAGCGCTGCCCCGCAGTGCCAGTGAGAGAGAGGCACAGAGCCTGCTTGCACCCACGGCAGCAGCGGGAGAGGGAGGCATGGAGCCTGCTTGCACCCATTGTGGGAGGGGGAGGGGGAGGCATGGAGCCCCCCTGCCTCCCCCCTGCACTGCTGGCATGGAGCCCGCCTCCAGTCGCCATGCAACAGAATAGCCAATTTGTAACAATCGCGCAATCCCAGGTTTTACTGGCAGGTACTCAGCTCGGCACCTCGGCTTGCACTTCTGGGTTTTGAAATTTCAGAACTTTTTCATATATTAGCCGCTCCTGAGTGTAAGCCGCATTTCCGGGTTGGGAGCAAAATTTTAGTCAAAATGGTGCGGTTTATAACCATGAAATTACTGTACTGCTTCTGCCCATGCCAGCCCAAGTTGTGGGAGCTTCAGCGAAAGCCCCTTGGATACCTGAGGATTGAACTGTATACTGCAGTACCTGCAGAAGAATAATCAGGACCTCCACTACCAAGAAGACCAGAAGAAGAGGACAAGTGAGATGCCATCAGAATGTGTAGTGGTGACATCTTTGCTTAATCTCTCTTTCTCTCTCTCAGTCTCTTTCTCTCTCCCCTCCACACTCACTAACTATTTTGATCTCTCTCTCTACCTCACATTTACTGTCAAATAAAATCTGTACTATTGATTTTGGCATATATTCTCCTTTGCACCTTAACTGAGGCAGAGGCATCTCTTAATAATCAGATCCTAACATTTATTTATATTGGTAAATCCTAACCATGGAGATAGAGCAACAGCAAAAGGAGTTTTATTCCAGGAATAGAATAAGCTTTACTTGAAAATTGGCTTTTTTTGCTCTTGAAGAAACATTTCTACGTCCAGGAAGTTGCTATCATACTTATGTCATTCAGCATGGTAAAAACATCTCACTTCTTCCTAGCCCAGCTATGTCAGCAAATCGTTTTAAGGGCAAACATGGTCTAAGTAAAGAAACTGTCATATACCACTTTTTTTAAAGTTCTGCTAGTTTTAGTAAGATATATTGGAAATTATTTTGGATTTATTGTATTAGATTTTATTTACAAGGTATCATTATAAATCATATTTTGGATTTTAGAAGATTCCTACTACTTCATCCTTTATTCTTCTTCTAACATTTTCCTCCTAGACAATAATATGCTGTCACTGAAAGTAGAGTTCATTTGTGGGAAAAGACACAAAGAATAATGTTCAGTATTGTACAATGAAGCTAACTGGGCTGCATATGAAGCGTGACCAGGAGGCTGAGGGAGGTGATTCTCCTCCTCTAATTTGCTCCTGTGAAATCCCATCAGGAGTGCTGTGTCCAGCTCTGGAGCCCCCAACATAGGAAGGATGTGAACCTGCTGGAGTGAGTCCAGAGGAGGCTATGAAGATGATCAGAGGGCTGGAGCACCTCTCCTAGGAAGATAAAAGTGAGAGAACTGGAGTTTGGCCTGGAGAAGAGAAAGCTCCAGGGAGACCTTATTATGGTCTTTCAATATTTAAAGATGGTTTATAAGAAAGGAAGAGAAAAATTTCTAACTAAGGCCTGTCATGATAGCACAGAATTTTAAATTGAAAGACTGTAGATTTAGATTATCTGTATGGAAGAAATTTCTTTACAATGAGAGTGATGAGACAATGAAACATGTTGTTCAGAGAAACTGTGGATGTCCCATCCCTGAAAGTGTTCAAGGTAGATTGGATGAGGAGTCCAGAAATCTAATCTAATGAAAGATGTCCTTGCCCATGACAGCGGTGTTGGACTAGATATGTTTAAAGGCTTAGATGATAGAGATTACTTGCATGTCGTCTCTATACAAAAGTGGATTTCATTATTCAATTCTAATCACTAAGTTGAAATTCCTAATTTATAAATTTATATAAGAGCAAAGACAATAATGAGAATTTAATATTTTACCTAATCCCTCTAGGTTTACTTTGTAGTGGAGGTACTTCTTTAGTATACTTCATCCATTCCTGAAGTAGACATCTGAAAAGGCTCAAATGAATGATACCCTAAAAATGCCTCTTTCTTTTCTTCAACTCTAAAGACCATCTAACTGAAATACCGTAGATGTTGAGAGTTACACTAAATCAATTTCAATCTTGCTATTTATAACCATGAAAAGATAAAAGACAACAAAAAGAATGAAAAGAGAGACCTGGTCATGGAAGGCAAGAAGATAATCTAAGCACGCTTCATAAATCCGTCAGTGAGAACTAAGCTTCAGTGGATAACCATAATTACCTATACGAGCTAAGTAAAATGACATTCTATTTCTTTACTCACTTGCTTACATGAATGAAGGAAGGTAGACAGGAACATTTACTTTTGTTTACTGACCAACCACGTTTATAAGAAATCTGGTTGAGATTAATGCATTTCTTTGTCCATACACTTTTGCATATTCCATGAGATCCCTGTTTCAAATTCCAGCATCAGTGTGCAAAAACATAATGATTCCTCAGAAGAAAAAAGTAAAACCCATAAAAAACTGTAAGTCTTTACCATCTATTTACCTAAGCAGCTAGAATCACCTTTCTAATTACCTTTAGCTCCAAGAATACAACTGATAATAAATTAATACCTTGCAGCAAAACAACTCCCACCTTGGGTCTAGCCATCTTCGTGGTAGATTTTTGTTGGCTGATGCTCTAAATGATACATCTCTTAGAGGCAAAAGTAAGTTTTAAAAGAAAAGGAAAAGAGGGACTAGAAGGTGCAAGAGCCGCAGGGGAAGATGGTAGCTTTCAGGCACTATTAGAAATTGCAGCTTCCATGGAAGTAAGGAAAACAGTCCCCAGGCTGGCCATGGGCTGTAGGTACATGAGAACAAGTATGACGAATCCTAGTGTGAGGATAGCAGAGACACAGGGAATATTAGTATAGGGAAAGAAAACTTGGGGCAGAGAAAGGGGAACAGAACGTACAGGGAAACAAATCTAATGTTGAAAAATGGAGACCTGGGATGGGAAGCAATGAAAAGTAAAGTGGGATCAATCTCTATAGGGACAAGCAAACAAAAACTGATGAGTTGACTGCAAAGCCCCTGAAATAGAAAGAAGATGTCGATCAGTTCACAGAATTCACATTGGTTAGGGAAAAAACATGAAGAAGTCACAAGTGTAAGTGCTTTACAAACCAACAGAGTTTGAAGAGGACACTTATTTTTCTGCCCTGCTTCAGGGTTTCCTCGGGACACATCTACTATTAAATCTTTAGAGCAATATCAAGTGGATAATTTAGCTTTAGCATATATATCTTTACAAATGTTAATGACACTGTGCAGTTAACACATTTCTTCAAAGGCTGGTGGCAATCCAAACTGTTTGGCATTTCATTTTCAGGATAGTAGACCAAATTTTAGGTACGTTTAAAGAGGATTTATGAGGGTCTAATTATATCACACCTATCATCACTATCAACTGCAGTGTCTTCTCTGTAATTAAGGAGTTTATTTAAGTGCACATAAAATACACTGGTCCAACTTAAGTAGAGTAAATCTTCAGTTTTATTTTAAGGACTTATAATTTTCTTAGGAAAATTAATTAATATTTTGTTAGAAAAAAGCCTGTCCCCTATTATTCATTGTGAATTCAGTTCTTGGTAAAGATCTTACTGCTGAGTTCAGTGAGGAACAATGGAATACTTGGAACCTGTTGCTTTGTTTAATATGATCTTACTCTTTGTAGCCATAAACATTTTTAGTTTAAGGCATGTAAATAAATATTTTAGAGTCACTTCACAACACAAACTCTGCAGTACCTACAAGTTAAAGTGGGGTTAGATTCTAAAATGTATTAAAAATATTTTATTGTTTTCTAGGGTTTTGCACATTGTCTGTGGCCAGTTTAGAAAAGCTTTGCTTGTTATTGTTCCTAAGTGCCAGCCAAACAAACTTACCCCAGCTTCTGAAAGCCAAGCTGTGCTCTTTCCTTTTCACACATCATCACTGCTAATAGAGACTCCGAAGGCAAAATTAAACCCCAAGATAATTCTAGGCACCCCCACTGTCTTTTAAAGCCTGCCATGACATAACAGAGATGTAACTGACTGGAACTTAAGTAAATAGTTCTGTTAGGGAAGAAAATGGAGACCAACTTGCTCCATATTCCCTAAATTAGTCTATGGTAGTACCAGAAAAAATAAAATTCTAGATTTTAACTCTTCTCATGTATTTTTTTAATTATTAGAGCTTCTTTATTGGACTACCACTGTCAAATTTCATTTTATACAACCGCATTGAAATAATTCTTATAAGTATTTCATTTTACAGAAGTTACAAATGTATCCATTCATCCATATGTCTGTCTGTGACCTATAATGAGCTTGAAGATTCATTGTGAAATTTTTGTTCTTTTGACTAATTATTGTGATAAAGAGAAATTAACAATGATTTTAAGCACCAAGTTAAAATTAGTCTAAATTATTAATTATTCCAGAAATGCCTTCAACTAAACCAATAAATGAAAAGAAAATATGCCTTTCCCAACAATTCTGTGCTAGAAACAATGTAATTTGGCATTTTATTTCTTACATAGGACTATTAGGATAAACTGCAGCTTTCTGGGATTCTACAAAAAATTGTACTACATTGGATAACACTACAGACAATCTCAGTGCTGAACAGGACAAGCCATAGTTCACACTCCTGTCACTTTTCTCCCCCAAAAGATGTATTTCTTTTCTGTCTAAATGTAACTGTATGATCAACACAGTGCATGAAGAATCCAGTCCAAGGCAATGGATGAATGAATCCAGATTTCAATTTCACGATAAGAAAGGGTGGAAGACACAAAGCATTCGGAGGAAACGATAATTTCTTTGACACCTGTGGCTTCTGCTTGGCACTGGGGATGAGATCACGAACAAAAGCAAGGACCCCTGCAGAGATTATATAACCTCATTTTCAAAGTCACTGAACCTGTACATCTCCCATTCATCTTAGTGGAGCAACTGCAAGCAAACCCATAGGTCCAGGATGTCTCCTAAATCCTTGCTTTCAAAAAACTGTCCATGATCCAGTTCCCCCGCCCTTATCTCTATGGATGTCTAGGCCATTTCCACGTAAATTAGCTGTCTGTCCTCTAGGAAATCCAAAGGAACGATGATGATAAAGTATAATTTAAAAAAAGAAATTAATTAAAGCCTATTGCTAAGACAGTTGTGCACTTCTCTGCACTAATATTTTGTTGTTGAAGATTTCACTGGTAAACAGAGGTATTAATGAAAGATGACAGAGTGAAAGAAGGAGGATTATACACAGAGATGGTAAATTCCAAAGGGTCATGCAAGGCAGAAGAGATTGAGAGACAATTTTGCTTCTCCCAACAAAGCTGTTCAGTTTTGCATTTCACATTTTCTTGCAGCTCCTCTGTCATGCTTTGACCCCAACCATCAGCTAAGTACCACAGTCACTCATGCCCTACCACAAGGTGGGATGTGGAGGAAAGTCAGAAATAAAAGGTAAAACTTGTGGCTTGAGATAAAAATAGTTTAACAACTGAAACAAAGTAAAATATAATAACACTAATACCAATAATTTCTCACCACCCACTGACTAAGACTGACTAAGGCTCAACTGGAGCAGTGATCACTGGCTCCTGGCCAACTCCCTCCAGTTATACGCTGATCAGGATGTTCTGTGGTGTGAAATATCTCTTTGGCCTGTTCAACTCAGTTGTCCTGTCCATGCTCTCTTCTGGATTCTTGTAATTGCTCACTGAGAGAGTATGGGAAAAGTCCTTGACTTAGGATAAGCACTACTGAACAACAAGCAAAGCCTCAGTGTTTTATCAACATTATTCTCATACTGAAACCAAAACTCAGTGCTCTAGGAGCTACTTAAGAAGAAAATTAACTTTAACCCAGGTAAAACCAGGATGTCCTCCTAATAAAGTATTGTGTTTGTGGGCTCTTCAAAGTCATTAGAAGAAAATCAATGATCATATTACAGTGTCCACTTTATGGGATGAACCACTGAGCCACATACAAATTATTCTATAATGTCAAAGGAAAATATTTATACCTTATTCCTTTTATAACTAGGACTGATGAAACAGTGAAAATATAGTTCACATTTTTTTTAAATAATGGTCACTAAAAATATAGCTCCAAGGGTTAAAAATCAGAGAAATGAAGTGTAATTGTAGATGTGAAGATGTGTTTGGCCATAACATGTCAAGTAATATTTGTGTCAGCATCAAGAAGTTGTCACATACATGTGTTCACTGCCTCCAGGTACACAAAGCAGACATTGAAGAGACATTGAAGAGACATGTCAAAAGATGTTGAAAGCTTCATATTTATTAATTTTCTTGTTTGTTTTATTTTGTGGTCAAAATTCAGACTGCCATGGTTCAATAATGAACATAATCCCTTTTGACTTTTTGGACTGGCACCTTATATTGAACCAGCCTTCTGGGCCTCTACACACCTTTGTCACAAAAATGTCCTCTTCCTTAACATTTTAGTTATCTGTTGTCAGATTTGCATTTAAGTGTCAAAAAACTACTTAATGCATTCATAAAAGCCAGAAAACACTCTGTCTACTTATAAAATCCATATTTGACTGGAGACATCCCTGTATAGAAGTTTTTTTCATATTTCTTTTGTGCTGTTTCAAGATGCTACCTGGCATTGAAATAAAAAACAACCAAGCAACAAAGCTTGAACTGAGAAGTGATATTCCTTTGGAGAAGGGGCTAGATGTTTTTGAGTTTCCATAGGCATACAAGCTGCTGCCTCACAGCAGAGTGGCCTGAGAGAGGCAGCAGCTCCCAGCACCTGCTGAGTTCCCCTGGAGCAGGCAGCCCCACACTGAGACAAATTATCACTGTGAATAACATCATTAAGCAAACTCAGAGGGAAAAAATAAATTACCATTCAGAAAACAGCTATTTGCTAAAAGAAGCTGTAGCTTAATGTACCACCTCATGACAGTTCCTGCATTCACTGGCAAAACTTTTCTTACTAAAAAAACCCAGTAATTTAAAAAATAAAAACCCACCTCAATTCTTTTTCATAAAAAATTCCCACCACTACTTAAAATTAGAATGAGCTAAGGTAATATATTCAATTTTGTCTAATATCTTAAAATGCTCTGTAAGATACTCTGTTATACCTAAATCTAAAAGAGTACATAATAAAAGCATATACAATTGTGTTTGCCTCAGATTAAGTACTTTCATAAGGCATTTGTGGACTGCATAAATGTCTCTTCTAACTTTCAGTTATTCAGACTAATACACAAAATTCCACTACTGTTTCTGAATACATAATAGAATACAGCGATCACAGCTATCATTGAAGTAACTTGCAAAATTCTTAGTTAGCATCTTATAAAAAAGAATGTGAATTACTTTATGAAACTTTCAAAACTGTAGACACATTTTATTGATTTTTTACGACATTTTCATAAGACATTAGCCCATAATACTTTCACTATGATTAAAAAAATACTTTTATGTGGGGCCTTATGGTTTGAAAATCTATTTTTTCTCTACTTTAAGGTAATTTGCCTCATTGACAATGAGTGCATCTGATTTCTCTTGATGAACATACCTACATGTATTTTAGCAACAGGGGCAATGGTATGGGATGTCACTGGAGTGGAGGTAGACCAAAAAAGTTCTAGAGAATGATACCCTTTTTTGGTGTTTATTTACAAGCATTTCTGTTACTGTAAACTTTTAAAAGTCTATTTGAAATGAATTGGTGTTACAGTTATAAATTAATAGCTATGGAACATAAAAAAATATTGACTGTCTGTCCTTTTCTGTTCTTACCTGGAAAAGACAGCCTGACCCATAGCACTACCATTCATGTACCATAACCTCTAGATCAGGAGAAAAGAACTAAAAACGAAAGGAAAAATGAACAAAACTCTAAATATGGTCAGATAAATAGGGTATACAACAGAAAAAATCTAACTGTCACAGCACATTACCTCTACATGATAGTAACATATGACCCAGATAATTATACTCTTCCAAACAAAAAAGAGAGGAGTGAGTTGTGTCGGAGCACTGGAACCAGTCCTTTTGAACCTTATACCTTGTGACAGGCATCCTTAAGTCATGCATCTGTCTCCAGAACCATCAGAGACTCTGGCACAGTCTGATTCCAGTGGCAGAGCCCTGCTGTGGTAGATTATTTCTGGTGTCAGTTGCACATGCTCCATGACCCGAAAATGGGCTCCCATGCAGCCATCAGACTGGTACTGTCCCAGCTGTCCTGTGCACCACGTTCTGCAGCAAGGTTCCAGCACCCATCCACACCAGATTCTTCCCAGTAATAGCCCATGCCAAGAGGCTGGAGTTTTCAAGAACCTCAGTAACAATATGGGGACTTGATGTCACAAGGTAATTATGTCTACACTGGAAGAATATATTATTCTCTCTCTTGCTATCCTGGCAGAGTGGGTGTAGAGAGAGATAGAGGTCTGTGACACCTGCACTGAATAAATAACCCTTCCAAAGGATAACATGCTGCAGTAATATACTTTAATTTTTTTTTTTTAACTTCCGAGCCTGAATATTGCTTTGATGACTTCCAGAAGTCATCCCTTTGATGACTTCCAAACAGTTATTAAAAATGGGTAATAATTACAGGGTAATGCACCTGGATGTCTCAAAACCCTGATATTAAAAAAGGCACAGAATTATCAGGAATCATGGTGCTGTTAAAACTTTCTGACAAGAGTCATTGAGGTTTGGGGAGATAATGTGTAGGAGCAGTGGTCTCTCCCAGCCTCACTGATCCTGCTGATAATCCTGCCTTGCTGCAGGCTAGGACAGGAGCCAGATGGAGTATAATGTGGCATCAGGACCTCTGCTTTTCCTCCACCATCAGGCTTTTACACCTGCTTAAAAGACCCCTACGAGCCCAGAAAAGTGCTATTTTAGCCAAGTATTTTTATTTTATGCTTTATTTTATTCTCCAAATAGAGAAGCAATAAGCTCATGGCAAGCTGTGCTGCCCAGACATATAATGCCCTCCTTCCTTTCTTATCCTATGATTTTTTTCTTACAAGACTGTCTTCAAACTCTTTCTTTCAGTGAGGTTCACTCCTCAAATCAGTGTCTTCGCAGTGTTCTTTGAAGCAGAGGTGACAGACAAGGACCAAGTCATGTAGTTGTACTAAAGCAGGTGAGGGATGCAGTTTGCCCAGGATTATGTGATTTTGACTTAAAACTAGCCCTTGCCATTTGGAGACTGGCTCAGATAAAATGAGTGTATCAAAAGCTCAGGTGCCAATGGGTTGGCAGCCCAAGTTACCAGGAATATTTTTTACATATATGTGGGATGACTGATCATTCTGGCTCAAGTATGACAAGGAAAGCTACAGTTACCTCTCTGAAGCATGGGACATTATAAGGTGGAAGAACCAGAATTCCTGAAGAGATCATCTGTAAACTCCCAGTCAAAGCCCACCCCAAATTCAGAAGCCAGTAGTACTCAGTATCTGACTTTAATTTGATCCTATTTATCTTGATGTGGATTACTGTATAATTCAGAAACACATGCCGTGTCTGCAGGTTAGCATTTTTACAATCCTGACATATATCAGAAACTTCTTCTCTCAAAATCACAAGACTTCTTTGAATAAAGATCCTTGAGTCCTTCCACTATGTCCTTCATCCCACCTTTAGCAGTGGAAAAGACTCAACAACTCTGGATATTAATCAAATACAACATTGATCTTCAACATCTTTTACAGTGGGATTGCTGAGTACTTATAGTTGAAAGACAAAAGAGAGTGGGAAAAGAGAGAGCTGGTTCATCAAAGACATACTCATCCTTTGTTGTCTCCTAAAACACAAGATAAAACACAGCTGCATTACTGTATTTTTAGATCCATGTCCATTTATACAATTATATGGTTGGATCTTGAAACTGTAAATTTGCTGTTACGGATTGCATAATTTAGTTTCTGTATTGCACTGGGGTCATTCTCAGTTCTATTATGCAAGTGACAGGTGTGGGAATCAAGCAGAACACAGAGCTTGTGATAAGGGGACTGTAGAGCAGCATTTCAGGGGAAGCACCAGATGCTCTGATCTGCCCAGGCCAGCTGTGACATTCAATAGAAAGGCAAGTGTGTGCATCACCCCATCTTCCCCCAAGTCAAGAGCACCACTTAACAACGCTGTGCACATCTGTTCCCAAGGACTCTGATTACTTCTGTCCTCCTAGGGGTCAGTAAGGTCACAGAAATCTTCAAATCCATTTTGGTTCATCTTTAAGCGATAACATTGTCTTGTTACTGTACCATATGTACCACACATGACTCATTTAAAACTTTTTTTTTTTACATGAAATAGAATTTACAATCAAAGGCCTGATATCCTGCAACAGGTAAGCACTGCTCTAAACAGAAAAACTTAGTTTCTTGGAGCCTACTAACACTTCCACAATAAGTTTTCCTCAGAGTTGATGATGCTGCGTGATACTAAATTGCAGTAAGAAATTGCAGCCTTTTCTGATGGGCAATATATATATGATACTCTATTTGTTACTAGCCTAAATTAAAAACCAATCTTTTAATTTGAAATTTTAGAGAAACTATGCAGAATATTAATTAGTCAAACTGGAACATAGCCAAGACCAGAGTTTAACATCCCTGCTCCTGTAAAAAGTAGCAAAGCATATTTTTCCTGTGACACTCAAAGCTGAGGATCTTGTAAAAGAACGCCCATACGAATACAAAACAAAATGCCACACCAGGGCTTAGTTTCATTAGTTCCTCTTGGCAGTGGTGGTGGGGAACCAAACCAAATCAAACCAAACCAAACCAAACCAAACCAAACCATAGAGATGAACTACTAGAAACAATTGTACCCAAAGAAATTGAATTTTTTGAAAATTCTTTAATTGCATCCAAATTTAGTAGTAATTGGAATTTGATATTGTAATTAATAAAACAAAAGGCTCTTTTCAAACAAAGAACTTCTGGTAGGAGAAAAGCTCCATACAGTAGCTATTTCTAATATGAGATATGCGGAAACAAGGAAATCACAAATAATTATTGCAAACATCCATTACATACATGCAGCTTATCGATGAAATACATCATTCAAATGCAGAGAAAAAAGCACCTGTCATTTGAATTCCAAGCATTTTGAAGTGATAATAAATCTTCAATATAGATTTTAGATAGACCTCTACATCTGTTATTTGTTAATAATTTTATGGACATTTATAGAAATGCATTAAAAAGTGAAAAACAACCAAAAAAGCTCCACAAATAAATGAGTCGATCTATATTATAAAAGTTAGGTCACCACTCTAGTAGTGTTAGCATAACCCCCAACCATGTTCCCATCTGCTCTCATGTATTTTCTGGGTTTTTTGCTTCCTCACACATTGGAGAGTTACCATTGCATTTTCCTACCACACGCATGTACACAAACTGCCTCCCATCCCAGAATCCTAGATTTCATAGAGTGGAGCTCTCAATTTTTTTTTTTTTTTTTGTTTTGTTTAAAAAAATCAGTTCTTTGGTTTTGGCTTTAAAAGTAAGAAATTTTCTTGAATGAATCATATTCTGGAAATGAACATTTCTGGAAATGAACATTTACACAGCTGGACTGTTCCTTCAGGAGTTTTTTTTAATACATATGAAAGAAACCAGGCATCTTCTCCACCTTGTTCCTTCATTTTCCCTTTGAGGTCTTCATACCTGTATAGTAGAATTTCAAGCTGAACAGAAAAAATTAATTCATGTCCTAACATTTAGTTGAACTTCAATTCTGAACTGCAAAAATATACTAATGATAACCTGTTTACTCCTCAGGATATATGAAAATTAATAATTACATTAGTGACTTTTGCAAATCTCAACAATGAACTCTGAAAAAAGCCAATGAGAAAGTCAGGATTTCTATTTTCAAAATAAGACCATTACAGTATAAAGTGAACAAGGTATGGGCTGGCTTGGTAAACAGTAAAAAGAAAAAATAATTGGACACTATTCACTAGAGAGCCCATTCTAATCATCATACTAGATGAGTCAAGAATCTTTCAGAAAAATTACTGCACACTCATGTTATTGAACTCTGAATCATAATGCACCCTTACAAGAGGGCTGAAAAGAAAGTGCTCTGGTTGTGACGTTTAATAACATTTTATCTCTTGGTTTCAAAAAACTTCCTAGTAATTTTACGTGTTTGCCATTTGTTAGAAGGCTGCTTGCTTGCTTTACAACTTGGTAAAAAGGTGAGTTACTGGTTTGACATCATGATCCTTTATTTTAATGTCTTGTTGTTTTGGATGACTAAATAAGATTTCTCAAACTGCACATCTGAAAGCAGTGGTTATTTTTAAAATTGTTCTCCTTTTCTATAGACAAGCTGTTAGTACACCCAACAATTATATAAATCCCACATCATTGTAAGATTGTGTAAGAATATACAATGCAAAAGAGGATTATTAAGAGAGCCAAAATTAGTGTACTAATGATTCAATTTGACAGCTTCATTATGTATAATGTGGATAAAACTGAGAACTTTTTAAAATTACTCCTGCAATGTTCAGAACAAGGCCACTAAACCAACTTAGAACAAAACTAGTTTTTGGATTTTTTTTTGCAATAAATTTATCATAATGGTGCATATTTACACAGCCATATATTTTTGTTTTTATACCAAATGTTCTGGACATGATTTTGATCTAATTATATTTCATCTAATTATAGTTCATCATGGTTAAAATATCAAATTTAATGGTATGTCACGGATTAACAGAATAATTTGATTTCTACACTTAATTAGAACTCACATTTACATGATTATGGAAAGCTACATGTGAATTACAAAATTAATACTCAATGTCTAAAAAACTCTTCTAGCTGTTTCAAAGAGAATCTATACACAAATAAAATTGTTAAAGAATATATTTAGGCATTTAAGGTCAACTAATGGGTTTATAGGGGAACTATGCTCTACTATAGATATCATAAAATTAAAAAACAAGTTAATAAGAAATTACCCACTCCTGGCTAACAAACTCAAACACAAACTTGGTACGTCCTAGGGATTCTCTGGCTAAATAGCTCTCTTGCCCTTCTTGTCTGGTTTATAGTGCAAAGCCACACTTTTCTCACCATACCATCATCCTACAGGTGGGAAAGACTTTACAGCTAAATAGAAAAGACATGTTTGGGATTTGCTAGAGCAGACAAGCAAAGATGGCCATTCCCACCCAGGAGATGCTAACAACTCCATGGAAATGGGCTGTTCTGGCTTGCTACAGACCCACCCCAGGTGAGTTTCTGCTGCCACCATCTGAAGATATGCTGCTGGTAGTTGGAGAGATAAGTTATTCCATTTTTTAGGGCTGGGTGACCTCTGCTGCCCTGCAGTTTTGTCTGCCCTCAGTATTTGGCCAAGAGGAGATTTTTCACCGCTAGCTTCTGAGCTTAAAAAATTATCAGCTGCCCTACCTCAAATGCAGCTAGTGCACACTTCCCACGGCAGAAAAGGCGAGCGTGTCAACAGCATAATGGTGGCAGTCACTTTGCAGGCTGCAGTCCATCATAGGGGCAGTGGTATATGACATTATGAACTGTGCAGAAACGTGCCAAATACTGGAGAGATCCAGCATTCATCTGGAGGGACAAGCAGAGATTTAGTTCCTTCCCAGTGACATAACCATCAGCCATGTATGCAGATTCAGTACACAAAACAATGAAGTCCAGCATTATTATAGAGGGTGAGGAAAACCAGAAAAGGAAAGAAAGTATATTTTATGGATTTTTATTTGTTAATGCATGACAGATTACACTCCTGTGATAAATTACAGCCCTCTAACATGTCAAGTGACACAGTGTGTAGCTGTAAGAAAGCTCCACATTGTGGGGATGGTTGGGTTTTCGATCATTTTAGAGTACTTTAACACATCACAAAAGCAATTTCCTGTCCTTTGCTGCTTCTTATTTTTCCTTCACAAACTCAAGTATCAACTCATTATGCAAATTTATCTACTGCCAAGATTTAGCAGAAATATCAGTTACTTGTGTACAATTGCGAAAGGGTTATAAATATGCAAAGGAAATTTAAGTACAAAAGTTTGCAAAGCAAGGAAGGATGTAAATGGGCTCTTGGCTGTCATGACCTTTTTCTGATGTTACAATCAGATTAACAATCTGATATAAATGACACTGAAAGAATAAGAAACATATTAAGTTTCCTAGTCCTTTTATTTCCTTTTTGTTTATTTTTTTTTTATCAAAAGCAGGATATCTCATTCCATATCAATGGAAAGAAAAAATCACTTCCATTAGGATGATGTGCTTTTATTTCTTCTGCTATTGCCCTGGATTACTCTGAATTCCTCTGAGGAAAAAAAAACTCATGAAAAAGTAAGATGAAAATGTAATACAGTTAAAAAAATTAAAAATTAGGTGTCATCTGGTTTGGGTCTTAGTAGTATAAAATTGGAGTCCTTTAAGTAGTATTGGTTCAAACACATTATTACTCCAGGAAACCTTGGCATTATATTACATTTTCAGGAACCCTAGGATGATAGAAAAAGAGGCAACAGGTGGAAAATATGTAAATAAGTCTTTTCATCATGTACTGACTGAACCAAATTTCAAAGCATGGATAGGGCTAATTAGCTACCAAGGCAGCTGTTTAAAATTTGTCCTACCTGAGCATCTCAAAGGGATTGCTGCACTGCAGTCATGCTGGGAGCCCTGCTCATGTCGCACACTGGATCACACACAGGAGAGTTGTCACCGCAGAAAGTCTGATGTCTCCCCATGTTTTCACCCCAGGTGGGACCTATCTCAGATCACAGACACCAGAGAGGCCCTATCTTCATTGTTTGCTTACTTACTGGTGTAGGTGATATTATTACACTCTGGAGCTGGATTCGCTTGTTGGTTACGCATTGAAACTCCCTCCCTGTTGTGTCACAGGTTCTCTTGAGACAGTGCAGAAATTATGCAGTTATCACCAGCAGATTGCAGATCTGCTTTCTTTTCCTCTGCCTCTCAATCCAGACCCAAACTCTGCTTGGTAAATTATGCTTAGTCAGTTGGCACCTACAGGTCAGCCAGCCATACAAGAACTTTTGAATGAAAAGAATCACTACGTGTCCTTTGAGTTGACACTCTGATCTTTTTCTGGCATTCTCAGAGCCCTTCCACACTTTTCCTTGACTATACATGTTCACATTAATGCCACAGATAAAGGTGTCCACCTGACCACAAATGTTGAGATAGTTCCAAAATCTTATAAAGTAGCTTATACATCTTGCCCTAGACTTCACCTTTACTCCTGTATGGAATTACTGTCATGGATGCTGCAGAAGCTGCATTAAACTGTTTATATGATAGATCAAATCTTTAGATCTCAAGGTCCTCCAAAAGCATTGCAGAGGTTTAGTGAGAGCAATAGTCTGATGATGGGACCGTGCTGCTCTTACCACACTGGGAATGGGACCTCCAGCATTCTCTTTTTTGCCCACAATGTAACAAGCAAATAGTGTGGAATATCCACTATAACAGAAAAAGTAAACAGCTTGTTCTCTTATTTTAAATGCATTAAATACCTTAAGAGTTCTTAGGGTGTATATAGCAAAACTTAGGGAGATTTCCCCTTGTTTCCTTTAAAAATATTTTTAAAGCTCATGTTGTGAAAGAATATCCTGAAAAGCAAGTTCCTTATTTTGAAAGTTATAATTTAATTTAATTATGAATTATTTCCAATAAATTTCATTTGTTTCAGTTATTGGTCACATATTCAATTGGCAGGTGTATGAACTAATAGATGAGAAAGTTTCATGAAACTGTGCATGTCTTATCAGAGAGAAGCCTGTGGTTTCAATCATATTAAAAAATTACAGGAGATGTTTGACGTTTCTGGTACAGCCATCACTGTCCTACTAGTACAGTAGCATCCTTTTTTACTGAGTATTTGAACATTTTCACTCCCATTAGGTATCTTTTGTCTCCTTATAAATAGTTGCAAACACTGTATTTTAAAAAATGAAAATGCCCAGATATACAAAAGGAAGGTAAATCCAATAATTCGGCCAGATGAAAGCCTGATTTGCTCAAATGCACAATCTACAGGAATGTAAAAAATAATTACTTTTATTGATAGATAAGTGTAAAAAGTTTAATTGTAATTTATAAAGTAGAAATGCCTAAAGATAAACAAATGAATAAATAAATAAATAAATATACATACATATATGCATATATATATGTATGTGTGTGCAAACTAATAATAAATGTTAAAGTACCAGTAGTTCAACATATTTTGAAAATTCTATGTCTGTTGAAATATATGCCTGTGCATGATCTGGTTTATACATGTAAAGAAAGTAAAAGGCTGAAATATGAGTCTAAGCATTTATCTCATGTAAGAATGTTCACACTGGAACACCCAATGGATATGCTCCTATGAAATCCACAGATGTGATAACTTTCTGAATGCATGACTAATTTAAAAGAAAAAAAAGAGGAGGTATTTTTAGAAGTTCACAGTGAAAAGCACCTTGTGCACATACAGATTGGAGAGCTTTACCCTTCACCCTGTTCATTTTCTACACTGAATACTGCAGAAGGATTTGGTAATCTGAAGAATAATTAAATTAAAATACAAATTTTTTTTAAAAAATAGGAGTTTCTGGAATATGGTAGATAAATCAGCTGTAATGGTTTCTGCAATAACTTTTTTGATATATTTTATTAATTAATAGCATACTTATTTCTCTGAAATGAATGCAGCAAAGATTATTTTTCTAGTATTAGTTTCTGAACTCATATACTATGGAGTCATAGATATAGTTTTGGAAAATTAAATTATTATACTAGGGAAATATCCTGAGTGTGAAATAAATTCAGAGATGATACTGAAAGTCATGCCATGTTTTTATGAATTTCTATCGCTAGGAAAAGTATTTGAATGACGGGATACTAATCAGTTTTGGAATCTCTCCTTATTTAAATTATCTTCAAGTCAAATTTTTTCAGAAAGTCTCCTACAGAATAGAAGTTTTTTCTTAATTAACTGGGAAAAAAAAATGGATTGGCTTAGTTTTGTGGTGGGGTTCAGGCAGTAAGAAATGAACTGAGAATTCTTGTGCAGCACAAAGGCAAACTCAGACCCAATGTATATACAAAGAGCTTTGCAATATGACTATTCACACCTAAAATTAGACTATATCAAATAGCAAAATTCAAGAGCCAGTCATGTTCTCTTAGGAAAAAAGAAAGAAAAAAAGGCAAAATCTTAACTCTTTGAGGGTATTTTTAAGTTTTCTTTTTCATGGTCACAGCCAGAGATTTATGCTTCTCCTCTCCACCTTGCCCTCACCCCCACCTTGATTTTCTGCTTTTATTTTAAAATAAAAGATAGACCCTTCAGAAAATCACCAGAGAAATGCTGTGCCAGGTTCCAATAAAAAATAAAATGTGCTGACACGGATTTTAAGGTCAGGACTAAAAATATGATAATTCAGTCTGACTTTTTTCAAAACAGAGAACACAGATAATTGGGAGGTGATACTTTCAATAAGTTATTATATTAAATTTACAGTTTTGCACAATGACAGTTTAAGTGTTCTCTCACTAGTTTAGTAGGATTTTTCCATGGTTATCTGGCAATGTTTCCAAGGAAAACTTGAAGGTAACACAAGAAAAAAGGATTTCTTAGTTTGAAATATGCTGACTGTGTACTACACAATGTCATTTGACTGCCTGTACCAGATACAGCCTCTCCCATTTTCTGTAAGCAATCCACAGGATAGCATTCTTCTACAATGAAAAGCTGAAATGTGCATTAGGACACCCTTCATGCCAAATACAGAGGATAAGTAATCTCTTTCATTCCTTTGAATGCTCAAGATATTCCAAACAATTACAAAAATATAGAGGGAGCTACTTTATAAATAAATTCAGAAAAAAAAATCTTTTCACTCTATACTTTTTGAAAAGCTGGAGCTCATCAGACATCACTGGAATGAACAAAAGCATTTTCAGGAAAATATATTTGTGTGACAATTTTGGATCCACATTTTTCAGTTTTTCAACTCTGAAATTTCAGTTTTCACAGGCATTAAAAGCATTCAAGCATTTTGCTTTTTAATGATTTGCATAGAGTTTTCCTCAGAGATAAAAAAAGAAACTCTTTTCCTTGGCCTTTCCAGGTAGGCTGATCCTGGAAATTTCAGGGATTACAACCTCTTGAAAGCCATGTTTGGACTCCTCAGGGTTGTTAAACATATCTTAGGTAGTTAGAACTTGCTTGGTGGTGATTTCTGTATGGCAGGTGACACCAAGTGGTGCTGTCACAGGCTGTGTTCCTGCTCTCTGTGTATGTACATGCCTTCAGCTTTGGCTGTGTCAGGCCCTGTGCAAAAATGATTCAGCTTCTTCCAGCAGATTTTCCCTATAAGTAACTAAAGAGTTTGTAAAGGGCAGGGTCACTTTTTATTGCAAAGCTGCCACCTAATAATGAGGTAGGACCTTAGAGCTATGTGTCTCAGAGGCAGTGCTGTATGTTTTTTGGCCGGGAGTGATATATCCTCATTCAGGAACAAGTTAAACCTGGGATAGATCTAGATTATCTGTCACTTGGTTACTTTCAGCTAGGGATGCAGCTGCACCTCTCCAAATAGTAACTCTTCATAAGCAACAGTAACATCAGTGTGCATTCCGCCTGTCTACTTACGTGTGCAAGAGATGTATACTTTATACCCCTTGACATGTTATATAAAGTTTGAGAGGACTTGAGTTAATTAAAAAATGTAGTCTTGATCTGTTAGGTCTAATATGAAACCTTTAGAGTATCAATGCAAAATCATTCTGCAGAAATCCCAGGACCTCCACAAAAATGAACTCAGTTGATAATAATTATTGACAGAACACTGGTATAATCTCATTAATATTTACAAATTTCAATTACAGGGAGGGCATGAGCCTGTTTAAGTAGTCACAGTTTTCCATTATGATTGGAACAAACACCAATTTATTAATTCATCTTCTAATTTTGAAAAAGGTGAAAGTGTGGCACTGCTAAGAAGGATATATGATGAAGTGGATTATTTTTGCATAGATGTAATGTTATTTTCTTTCTGTGACATTGAAATTCTGTGTCAAATTCTAGGAGAGAGGAAAGGATAAGAAAGCATAGGTCATTCCTCATATAAATGAAAAATTGACATGGTTCACTAGCATTATGAAAGCAAGTAATACAGTATTTCATTTTTCAAGACCTGAATCTGTTGGATAAAAATCGCAATTGTGGTTCACAAAAAGGGGATAGCTGTATTTCCCAAAAGGAAGCGAAGGACGATGAAATTACATTTTGATGTTATGGCGTTTTTTATTTTTCAACCAAGATTTTCCCAAAATGAGAAAATGAACTACTAAACAGGCAGAATATTTTGGCAGCAGAACTCTGTCCTCCTAAGGACCCCAACCAAAACTTTTGAAAGAGGAGTCTTGCAAAACATCAAAAGACAGGGATTTTGTGATCTATCTTTACATCTTCTATGCAGTTGTGTGTCTATAGACATTAACAGAACAATTTGTTTACTAAAGTAATGGTTTATTTCCTCCTCTTTTTTTTTTTGGCAAATAATATGAAGCATTATCATTACTTTCTTACTCGTATTATTTGAGATGTATTTGTACCTAAAGGCTCCAGTGCAGACTCAAAACAATTGTCTACCTCAACTAACAATCAGAGTCACCCAGTTCATATGGAGGCAATGATGTTAGACTAGGACAAGGATAAAATAAACCTTCTGAAGCAAACTGTGCCCTCCTTCTACTCAAAGAGCAGAACTGGCTTGTTTATGCATCACACATCTAACACAAAAGCCACCATTCAGCCCCAGAAAGAATAGCTTGCAGATGTCACTGCCAGGAACAGTTTGCTGTCAATCTAAAAATAAGATACACAATCTTAAAGGGAGCTGAAGTAGCATTCTAGAAACTCTTTGCTAAGTTAGCAAAAGGCTGGACACATGGCAGAGTCAACAAGGCTTTTCCAACACAGTGTAGATGAGAAGTTGTTAAACCTTCTTCCTAGAGCTTGATGGAGCACTCAGAAAAGATTGTGACTTATTGGAGCAGCCAAAGAATTACTTTTCCTCACAGTCCAGGTATACAGCATGCTGCAAGAGCTCGCTGTAGCTGCCATCCTAGGTTTTTTATTTCATTCTGCTCTTGAAAGTACAACAGTGAAACATATCTGCTTTGGCATTCTTCATTAGATGTGACAAAAAAAAAAAAAAAAANACCAGCCTAAAAAAACCCCTGAGGTTGGAACCACAGCCTCATCACCTATCATGGAAGATGTCACTCTGTCTCATCAGGGTGCACAGTGTGAATGGATCTGGACTCACAGTTCCTTGGAGGGAAGATGAATATGTTTGGTGGCAGCTGGTAGAACAAGGAATATATTGAGCTCATCCTTCCTTTCCCTCTGGCTCAGAAAGACCTCCTCCCAAAGGAAAACAGTTCCAGTCAAGCTGAGTAAGATGTGCTGTGAAATGGGAACTGTTTACAGCTTTCCAAAATCTGATTTCAGTACTGAGAATATAGAATACTTAGCATGTCTTTGAGGCTGCAAGCAAGAGAGGGTTCAGACAAATCAGAAAGGTACATCTACTCAAGGCCTTGCTAAAATTTACCTCAGGGTAGCCCTTGTCCCTAACAATCAGGCAGAACAGATGGCTAGCGGGTTTCAGTCCTGACTGGAAGCAGTGGGGTTTATTTTGTGCCCAAAATCTGGTCCAATTCCATGGCTAGATGCCCACTGTAATCTGCACTCTGGAAAGAGTCTGAGGGCAGGGTCAGATCAGAGGAGATAGGTGGTAGTGGACCAGAAGTGGAACCCAATGGATTGAGCTGGACAAGCTCAACTCATCAATTTTGCAATAGAAGTGGGCACAGCAGAAGAAGAAGCCGTGAAACACAGGCTGGGGGTGTATGATGAGAGTCAGTAACAATCCAAGTAGATCACTGGGAGAGGCAACAAATGCTGAATAAGCAAAATATTAAATATTTGCATAAATATTTTCAAAGGCAAAGAGGTGGTAATCTAATTTTTTCTGTATGTATGTAAGGGAATGGATTAAGAAGAACCATTGGTTGGAAAAATAGACCTGCATCTTTTGCCTTGCCTATTTCTAGACTATAAAAGAATAGGTTCCTATGTAGGTTTCAAAATAATCCCACATATTTGAATAGGCAGTCAGTGACAAAACCAGCAATGCGGAACAGTTAATTCAGATGCAAATATTAACAATTACTGTAACACAGAACTCATATAGTTAGCACTGTAGGAACAGATACCCTGATAATGAAAACTGAAATAACTGCTGGTATCTGTAAATTCAGAGATTCTTACCCTACATTTTTATAAAATTCAGTCTGCATATCAGTGTGGTAACTGAACTTAGCTTAAAATTCTGTATGCAGTCTTTAAGATAATTTTTGAAAGGGGTAGCCTTCTGAGGATAGTTATTTAAAATTCAGAAGGCTGCCCAGAATATCAGAGTAAGTTCAGCATTAGTGTAATTTTTCAACCTGACCCCAGAGGCCTACGAACTAAAATGCCAGCAGATTAAAATGCCTTTTAAGAGCCATTCTGCACTAAGTGTATGTATGACAGAGTTATACTTTGAGTTATAAGTAGACAGTATCACTTTGGAGGCGGCAGCTGCCACAGTCAGGCAAGGACAATTTTGCTGTAGCATGTGTCAAACAGTTGCAGCATCAGGCTAATTGAGAGGTCTCCATCACTGTAACAGCAGCTTCAAGGTTAGTTCAGGGAGTGGGGGTCAGAGTCGGGCCTGCACCCTGCTGAAAGCAGTCAAGAGGAAGGCACAATTTAGGCCAGACTAACATCTGTTTTTTTCACAGCTTATAGGAAGCTATTGGCACTGATACCACATTGTCACCAAATATGTCATGATCTTTCTCCCCAAATGTTTCAGCTGAACATCTGTTCAAAGAACCTTTGTCAAATGGACTGAAATATGTAATAGACAATTTATTGAAGAAAAATATGATGTTTTGATATCAAAGCAATCTTCAAAGTGATTTGCAAAGATGGATCATAACTTGGAGTTTTTTCCAAGAAACAGAATAGAGGAAAAAAACTCATCTTTGAAAGAAGGACACCTCAAGAAATCTCAAACTTACAGTGAATTTTTTGTCTGACTCAGATTTGAGGCTGGCTACTAGTTCACTACCCATTAGTAACTGCTTGGTATGAATCCCTCTTTTTCTGTACTGCATGAGTTATATTCATCAACTGAGAGCTATCATCCCTGCAGACCAAACTGAAGGGAAGGAAGAGATAAAGGCAGAGGCACCAGAGGCATTACAGCAGGATGCAAAGAGCAGGATGCTCTTTAGATCATGAATTACAGTTGTAGTTAGTAGACATGCTTCAGACACACACCAAAGAAGCTCCAGGCCGGCTTTAGATCTACTTACTTAACTATTCCTTTTTAAGTATCTGTGATAAATAACTTAAGCTTTTTAGAACACTCTCAGATCTCCTTAATCATTATATGCCATACCGAGAGAAAAAAATAATTTCTATTTAGGTGAGAGTGTGTACAATATATATTGAAGTAAATTAGAAATCAATGTGCAGATGTATATCATGAATAATCATACAGTACCTCAAATTTTTGCAAGGGATCTTTCAATGTATGCTTCTGCCCTACTGTTTCTAAATATATTTATGGAGTTGCAAGCTACACATAATTTTCCAAGCATGAAGAATTTTAGGGAACTCAGTGATTTCACTAAACAAAGTAAGTGACTTGATATATCATCTCAGCTTCCAAACTAAGCTAAGCTAAAAATCCCGGTATGCTTCGTTAAGTTTCAATTTTCTAGAATAGTCTTCACTTCTTTGTTGGTCAAGCCTAATAGCTCCTACTGAATAATGAAACTGATGTTTGACTATTGCCTATTTATCAGATTCGGATACAGGTTATTTTTTTTTAAAGTTGGGTACATCAAGTTCATTATATATGTGCTTGTGCAATAATTAAATCAGACTCCTTGAAATTGCACTAAAAGCATCACTTAAAGAAAGAAATGGCTAAAATATTAAGATTTGTTCTTTCTCATAATTTGAAATCTCCAGAGGTATTAAATGCAGCTTGCTGAAACCCTAACTGGAAGTATGTCCATAGAAGGCACTGGGACCTCATGACCTTACCCCTCAGATTCAGTCTTATCACACACCTGGGGTCACAGCATTTGGAGGCAATTATTTTTTCCTTGATGGGAAATTATTACCTCTCTGATAGGTAACTTTCACCCAAGAGCACTGTAATTTACATATGCAACTCATGGACCACAAAATTGATATTGCAGGACTATGCCAAGAAGTAGAGTCTCTTCTAAGCAGTATTTCAATGTATCCACACCCAGACTGATATTCACTGCTTTTGAAGTTTGCTATCCTGCATCAGTGAAAGAATAATAAAACCTCACAAAAGCTCACCAAGGAAAGATGAAGAGAGATTAGTATAGATGACTTTTTGAAGTTGCAAAAGATGCACAGCGATGTTGAATATCAAGAAATAAAAATTTGTTACAAGAGTCACTATAAATTAAATGTATTTTCCTCCACAACTAAATTAAATATTATTTTTCTTATGTAATTACCCAATGTCATTCAACTACATATTAAAGCTGTATCCAAATATCCTGTGTACAGTAAATTCACGACCATAAGGCGCACCTGACTATAAGGCGCACCCCCCGGGAGTCAGCAAAAATTGCAACATTGCAGATCAGAT
>PYHW01010093.1:266575-279155 GCA_013186435.1 Turdus rufiventris
CCCGGACCTGACAGGGGCGGTGCCGCGGCCCCCCGGGCCCGCCTCCACCCGGCTGCCACGGCACCGCTGGCTCCCCCCACTGCTCACGGCTCGCACTTCCGGGGTGGCAAATGTTGTAACTTTGTACTTCATATAAGGCGCACCGGACTACAAGGCACATTTCCGGGTTTGGGGAAAAGTTTTAGTCAAAAGGGTGTGCCTTATAGTCGTGAAATTACTGTAAGTATAATTTCCAGCTAGCTAAAAGGTGTATATTTTAAAGCTTAAAGGAGTCTGGTTTCTGAGACCCCACCCTAGAAGGTTTGTCATTATTTTTGTTTCCTTGAGAAAGAGAATACTGATAGTCACCAAATTAGGATTTCTGTGTCTGTTTGCCTTCTTGGCAAAAATTAAAAATGTATCTTTGAAAAGAAGAGCTAGTACCCTCACTTTTTTGTATCTCTGAAAAAACAAATTTTTCAATATTATAAATTTCTGAAAATAAATGCACTGTAAATAGACAATAGCTTTCCTATAACAAAAATTACTCCAGCATTTGACAAGAAATGTAACTATAAGTAATGCAGAAAAGTATGCAGAAGAGTAGCCACCATTTTCTAAAGCATTTTACCACATTCATATCTTCCCCTGCTTTCAGAATGTTATTACATATTCCATAGTTAATGACTGGTTACAAATATAAAGCCCTCTTATGCTATTTGTAAAAATATCACGCTGCAGTTTAGTAGCACCATTTAAATCAACTGAGTTAATTCCTAACAAGTAAAAGGAATAAACAGCATCTATGTGTTTGGAGTCACACTGACCTAAATAATACAAAGATTACATCTATGGAAGTGAGTTAAATCATAGTAGGGCATGAATTCATGCCCTGGAACTATTTTATTTTTCCTAGAACATAAAATGTCAGGGCAAGCCCTGACACTCTTTTGATCTTGGCTACTTGACCAGCTGTCTCCCAAGGGTTTTCTAGGCAGAGTTAGGGCACTAGCCCAGCTTTGGGGCTTTTCCCAAGAGGCAGCTAGATGCAGTCTGTGCTTGGGAGGCTAAGGGAGCTTAACCATATGGAAGTGGCCGTGCTTAGCTGGCCTCCAGGCTAGAGGGAGGCCTTGCATCATTCAATTTATTCATAAAAATTACAGGCAAGGAGTAGAAATGCAGCTGTAACAGAAACAAACAAACAAACAAACAAGTAAATAACAAACATTCTCAATTAGTCTCCCAGCAGCAAACATTCCCAATTAATCTCTCATAATTACTGGAATAAAAGAGACAAACCCTGACAAATCTGTTCTCTTGTGTCCCTGGGGGCTAACAGACGTGAGTGGCCAGCTTCTGCCTCCCAGCGTGCTGGGGATTTACGCTGCCTCTCCATGCTGTGCTTCCCATATTGACCCAGTACACTGGTGCAGATACACAGCGAGGCTGGAGGCAGCTGTCCCTCCCATAAGCACCACTTACTGACACGTGTCAGCTCACATAAACAGCACACATGCAACTTCAGGTGCTCAAACACTACGCTAAGTAAAGCAGATTTCTTCCCAGCTGCGCATTAAGCTTTTACCCACATCTTAAACACACATCCTGAGCCTGTATGTTGTTCAGCTGTAGGGCATTGTCCTCTTAAAAGTTCTAAAAAAGACACACTTAATTTCCTGATCAGTGTTATCTTTAGTTATGGCAAAGAGACAATTTCTTCCCTCTTTCTTTCTCTTCTCACCTAAAGTCCTCCTCAATGTATGAGCTGCATTAAGGAATAAAATAATCAACACCTCCAAGCAAGTACCTTTCAAAGAATTCACCTGGTTACCTTCCTAATACTTCTGCTTTATCCATTACCTTAAAACCATGATCTACACAGTGTCATGTCTACTTGGAAATGGGCCAGGGATTATTCTTCTCATCAGGAAAAATGTTTGGAACTTTTCAAATGCATTTTTCTGAAGTTGAAAAAGTAGGTTTAAAATCTTCAAAGTCTCAGAGAAGAAAAAAATGTATTAGGAAGAGATCAAGAACCTCGTGTCAATATTTTGGGAACTTCTTTCAGATTTTTATTTTTCCTTATTTTCACAAGAAAATTACCTTATAGTTTAAGAAAAATGAAAAAATATACCTTTCAATTAATATATTATCACAGTGCACAGAAAATGTATGAAAATATGTCTTTTCAACAGACAACTTAGTTTTAAATTAATTTATATGTGAGAAAAATCTAAATTTCAAAGAAATTTGAACCAGCTTTAAGGTTTACTTGATACCTGACTGAATATCTTCAAAGACAAGATTTTAGTGATAAATAGTTTTGATCCATTCTGAATTGACATTTGAAAAATTGATTTTTTAAATTTAATTCTTTCAAGATTCCTTTGAGGTGATAAATGACAAAGAGGTGTTATTCAGATATATTTTCTTTGAGTAAAAGAGAAATTGCTAGAAAGTTTAGAAAATATTTTTATCCCTTTCTCATCTTTCTCCTCTTTTTGCTACTGAAATACTTTCCTGCTTCCACAAGAAAAAAAGAGTAGTGGAAAATAAAAGAAAAATTACACACTATCATTAAAAATACTTATATACCCTCTGTTTCTGAAACAAACAAAGCAAAGTTTTTCTAGTTTGCTTTGTTACAGAAGAAAGATGACAAATCCTAATGACAGATAAATCTTTTCAATCCATTTTTGTTAAAGAAAATAATTTGTGCTCAAGGATAATGCTCACAAGTAAAGCTCCTGTCATGAAATTCATCCTTTGTTGTTTCTTGCTATTAAGTTGTGTAAGGTGGGGGCACACAAAAACCACTCTGAGGCATCTGCACCATAAATAGTCCCTTTGTTTGCCATCAGGAGAGAAGCAAGGGCAGTTACAACACTGTAGGTCCAATATACAAGGGAGGAAAGAGCTGCTGCTCCACGGTCACCTAAATCTACTTCCCTAGCAGCCAGGGAGCAGTCCTGAAGGAACTGCTGGGAAAGCAAGCAGAGAAATGAAATATGTTTGTACGCACATCGGAACAAAGGCCCAAGTTCCATTTTCTGCAGTTGCACAGTTTGACTTTTTGAAGCCCGAAGGAGGTGAATTTCACTTTTAGCTCAGAAACCACTGAATCCAGCATCCTGAAAGAATAGTCAGCAATGTCAGTGGTGACCAGAATTTTTTCATACGCAAACTGAGAACTTCTAATGGCAGGACAAATTCTTCACTAGTTCTCCTGAAATATTTTCTACCTGTGAGTGAAACTCTGTGGTTGGTAAAAAGCTTATCAGTCATATTTTCTTTTCAGAAATATTTGCCAAAAAGATTATAATAGATTATTTTATAGAGATTGTGCATCACCACTCAGGAATGTAATTTTCCACCAAAAGACAAATAAAGACATGTTGTTTGACTATACTGATAGATTCTACCTCTGCAGACTTTTTTCCTGCTGCAAATCTGGTTTACTTTAGATTTGAGATTAATCCTTTTACAAGAGGCAGGAATGTGAAATTATAAAGAGAAAGGATTTGCTGCCACTTCTGACATTATGTATACTTACATGGCACTTACAAAGGTGAGGACATGTAGCAACAAATTATCTAAAATATTTTTCCTCAGATCTACCTTCTGACTTCATGTCAAAGTTAGCTCCACTCAATCAATGTAAGTCTATTCAGCATCAAAATTTTATAAGAAAAAATGGTATGTCTATTTACTCTGTTAAATAAAATGCTGTATTAAATACTCCTCTGCTCCACTGCCATCTTCAGTTTCCCTAAAAGCTCCTCAATATATTCACAGAAAATATTTGTTATTTCTCTAGTGTAAGACTAGAGAAGACTAGTTGATTTTTCAAGTCTAAGCAGGAAGACCTTGACTGTGATTGTAGGTGACACTAGCCTGTAGCTGGCAAAATATCTTTCTGATTCATGTTTTTCAAGACAAAATGTAACATTGGCTTCAGACACTGAAGTAAAGATTCATTTTGTTTTCTCCTTTTTTAAGATTACATTACTTTTTAGGAGTTTTTTTGTTGGTTGTTGCTTTGTTTGGTTTGGTTTTGGTTTTTTTTTAATTGTAACTTTTGCGGGGTTTTTTTGTTATTTGTTTTGCTTTGACAGCACTGCCTCTTATTTATAGCCTTGGGTTTAAAACATTCTGCAGAGGAACCATTGGACCCTACTGTTTTACCTTCAGGAAACAATTTAACTACTCTCAGCTATTTACTGTGTATCAAATCTTTGTAACTTCCTGGGCAGACAGAAAGAAGAACCAGCAAATCCCTGCTGGGATGAAGAAATCAGTCAGTAACAAAGTAGGGCATTATACAGATTTGGATATTTAAGAAAGTATATATGTATGCACATGTATACACACACAGATAAATGTGTATACAAATGCACACAAAATCTGTTAGGGCCATCTGGATTTTCAACATGGGAAATGGTTCTTTTCTGGCTTTAGTCTTCTTTTGAGGCTCCCATCCTGTCGTTATGTCAGCTTTAGTTACTTCTCCCATGGCCAGAACATGTTAGGTAACTCAACTTTCATAATTTTATTTTTAACCTCAGTTGCACTTTTTTTTATGCCTTACTTCTCTCTTAGGGATCTTTCACAAAAGAGTACACTTTTCCCTCTCTTGAAAAAAACAAACCAGCAACACAACACATCCTTATATATATTTTTACTTCATTTTGATATGTCTCTGCCATTTCCAAATTTGTTTCTAAGTTCATTCAGGGTTTTGCAAAACTCATTTTTGTCTTCATACCTGGGAAAACTCATGTCTTCTATAATGGTAAGAGGAAAAATAAAAACAAACCTGTCTGCAAAGAATCCAGGATGCAGTGTAAATCCATTGCCATTGATGTAAACTGACTTATCTCTCATGAGATGCCAGTTTTCTAAGGCTGTCATCACTGCAGCAATGTCAGGTTGCAAAGGGAGGTTTTGATGTAGGTTGAATGTTCATCAGTTACTGCAGAAAGTTTACACGCTGCTGAGCAAGCTCAAGCACTTGTTGTGGAGGACAAATCCCTTATTTGTTGTCTCATTTTTCACTTAATTCTACATAGGATTGATTCATTAATATTAATGTTTCATTTGCATAGTTTAAAAGAAAAATAGCACATATATATGTATTATAAATCAGTTTATTAAGTCCTTTTACCAATAAGTTTTGGTAATTCACAGATATTTTTGACCATTTTTTGCTGTAATGTAAAATCCTGTCATCCCTTGGTAGAGTCTGAATATGTGTCTGCTATAATACAGTCTAATAGCTTTATTTATGACAGTCCTTTGGAGACTCCAGCAACTGTGTGCAGTCAAGATTGTTCAAGCCATTATAATACAAGATTGTATTACATTGATTTGAATGGATAAAAGTTCTTTCATTTCCAAAAGAGAAATAAATTGTTAGACACTCTTTTGTAATGTATGAGGACAAATGTGTTCCTTTGGTCTCCCAGACACAGAGCTGTATTTTCCTAAGTAACACTGTTGCAAAAAATAAAATGTATAAGGACTAAGAGGGTTAGTGAACAAAAAGTACAGTAATTGTCTATTTAAATTTATTTACTTATTTTGTATAATGAAACAGTGTATATCAACACAGGTACCTTAAAAATCTTTTGTTTGGGGGTATTCAATAGTTTGACCATGGAGACATTCCTTCAATTTGCCTCCTTGAAAATGTCTGAATTTTACAGAACTGGCTTTTAAAGTCTACCTTGTTTAATGTTAGCTCATTATTATACGTGAAGTTCACTTTGCAGTAGTCCTTCATTATAAACTTCATCCTTCAAGTCTTATCTACAGAAGTTCATTTTGGCTAGAAATTAGAAAGAGTACAGCTGTGCAGCCTTTTAAAAAACAGTTTATGGCTTCCAGTACTTCTAAAGTAAGCAAAACATTAAAAGAAAAAGTAGAAACATTTAAAGATTTTTCCCCTGAAAGTTAAATTTAAAGTTGTGTGGTGCTAACAAAATTTTATAACCACAGGTTTGAATAAACTTGAGAAAATTATTACCTTTCATGGTCATTGATCACGAAAGCATCTTTGTTCAACAAAATGTGATTAGATCCCCTTGAGATCAGCACATGCTTAAAGACTAATATTTATTTAAGGGTTTTGCTGATGTGAATCTTTCTGCAATTACCATTTCATTTGATCGTGTTAACAATGCACAATAATGCTTGTTTGTTCAGGAAAAAAAACTGTGCTTACAGACTTGTAATACTTGAGAGAGAGAGTGTGGAGCTAACACAGTATTTATGCAACAGGATAGAAGTACTGTTAAGTGCTATTGCTGTGTTCTGCAAACCAAGAGCATAAATAAAAGAGAAAAACAGTCTTGGTAGTAAGTGATGTCTGGCCATTTGCCTCAAAAGATTGAAATTTCTGTTCTGGATTTTTTAAATTTATTTTTAATTTCTATGCATATGTATTCTGCACCCAAACTGAACTAAGCTAGTTTTTCTTGTATATCCATCTTTTTATTTCATTTAGCCAGTAGCATATAATTTCAGTCTGCATGCTTTTCTAAGGAAGATCACATTATCAAGGAAATGTCCTGGTTGTTGTAAGAGGAAACTGAACACACACACACACACACACACACACACAGATATGCACACAGGTGAAAGCAAAGCACAGTTGAGACTAGACATAGTCCAGTGACTGATATTTTAAGTTGCACGTGACACTCTTTCCTTGTTCTGTTGCACTGCATTTAGATATTGTATGGCTCTCCAGACATGCTATGCATAATTTTACATACCATCTGCTTTACATGCCAGGTTCCATATGTACAATGTATAACCTAAAACCAATATTTTGAATGATTTGAGCTACAGTGGAGGCTTTTGTTCTTAAATTGTTGGATAGAAGAATACAGTCCTAAATAAATTATCTGATGAATGTGTTCTGAGACTAACAAACAATAAGATTTATTTTGAAAATGTTCTTAGAAGTGTAGTAATGACAAAATTCAGGTGACTTTCAAGAGTCCGAGTCATGTTGCTTCCTAGATTCAAATACCAAGAGACCTGTAAATGCTTGCTACCATTTACTTAACAACCATAGCAATACAAGGGCATAAACATGTTTCAGAGTCAGGCAAGGGACAGAAAAAGTAGTCTTGAAATATTCATCTGAATAAAGATGAACAGCACTTACTCCTCAAAACAGGATGAGGTTTATAAAGCTCCTAAAAGTGAGTAATGGTCACTCAGAATCATGTTCTGGAGTTTCCTGGTACTTCATTATCTGGCTTCATTCAAGTCTGCCTTAAATACTCAGATCTTATATACTCTTCAGTTACAGGTAAGCCAAAAAAACCTAAATTTCTCTTTTGAAGATGTTGTCCACAAGATCTCTCTGAATCTCTACACACATCTCTGAAGGAGAAGGACAAAACATCAAAATGAAAAAAACCTATAGAATTCCAAACAATGGCTCTCAGACAAGCACAAAGATTTTCTCAAATATCTTCATTTTCAGAACTGCTGACTGTCTTAATTTAAGAAAGAAAAGAGCTTTGCTTTGGATCTCAAAAAAAGCACCATCACCACACCCTGCCATTACCACCCAATTAAAAAAAAATCCAGACCTCTTAATATTAATTACCATATTTTTCATATTTTACTTGAAATAGAAGTATTGTCAAGAAAAATAGGTTGTAGAATTACAATGTGTTAGCAAACAGAAGATAGAGTGGATAATAAGAGGAAGCAACAAAGTAGCTCAAACAAGATTTTACTCTATGTAAAGTCGCATAAAATATGTACCCTTCGCTTCCATACATGGCACATAACATTTGAATTCACAGGAAAATTAGAAAGAAACCTACAATATGGCATTTTAAGAAGGAGGTGCCTGTCTTACCTATGGATTTGCAAGGACAGAAGAGATAGTCAGTGAAGCATTTGTCCATTTTGCAGAGTTTTTTCCCCCACTGTAACATGAACATCTTAATCTTTTCACAGTTAAGTATTAGTGACACATTCAGTTCACTTCAATGACAATTCCACCAGATGCCTGCAAAAAAAGCTGAACAAGAGATGCAGCACTTCGAACTTTGTTTTCGTATTTCCCTGTTAACACAAAGTTGTACTTAAAAGGGAAACATCATTATTGGACCATAACTCAGAAAGGTTTTTTCCTTCTTGTATTATGTTTTGTTAGTGGTGGGGTTACAAGGGTGCCTTCTGTGAGAAGCTGCCAGAAGCTTTCCCTGTGTCCAACAGAGGTGATACCAGCCAGCTCCAAGATGGACCTGCCGCTGACCAAGACTGAGCACCATCAGCAATGGTAGCAGCACCTCTGGTATAACAGATTTAAGAAGGGAAAAAAAGACCCTGAGCAATGGAAAGTGCGGCCAGAGAGGGGAGTGAGCAATAGAAACTGCAATCACAGAGTGGACTCAGCAGGAACTGGGAATATGTGAGAGCAATAGCTCTGCAGACACCAGGATCAGTGGAGAAGAAGAGGGAGGAAGCGGTCCAGGCGTCAGAGCAGAGATTCCCCTGCAGCCCATGGTGCAGACCAAAGTGAGTCAGGATGTCCCCCTGCAGCCCAGGGAGGTACATGGTAGAGCAGAGATCCACCTGCAGCCCATGGAGGAGCCTGTGCCACAGCAGGGGGATGTTCAGAGGAGGCTGTGACCCCTTGGGAAGCTCACGCTGGAGTAGGCTTCTGACAGGACCTGTGACCCTGTGAAGGGAGGACCCCACACTAGTGTCACTATGGGAGACCCACACTTGAACAGTCTGCACCTGAAGGAGTGCACCTCGTGGAAGGGACACACGTTGCCTCATGGAGCAGCTCATGAAGAACTGCAGCCCATGGGAGGGCTTGCTGGAAAAATTCCCAGCAGACTATCTCCCATGGGGTGAAAAACACACCAAAGCAGAGGAAGAGTGTGAGGAGTCCTCTTCCTGAGGAGGAAGGAACGGCAGAGACAACATGTGATGAACTGGCCACAGCCCTCATTCCCTATCCCCCAGAACCACTGTCAGGGAGGACGTAGATAATTAGGGTGTCAAGTAGAGCCCGGGAAGAAGAATGGAGGGGGGAGAAAGGAGGTTGAGAGGGGAAGGGTGGATGCTTTTATTTCTTGTTTTCCTACTCTGGTAATAAATTAAACAAATTTTCCCAAGATTAAATTTCCCCAAGATTACTCTGTTTTGCATGTGACAGTAACTGCTCAGTGATTCTCCTGTCCTTATTTCAACCCATGAGCTTTTTGTTACATTTTCTCTTCCCTGTTTAGCTGAGGAGGAGAGTGATGACATAGTTTCGGTGAATTCCTGGCATCCAGCCAGTGCCACCCCAACACACCTATCAATGCAATAGTCACATCATTCATGAGTCTGGGGATATTTCTGATACTTGATAAGTTTTTGACCAAATTCAGCTTACTGGGAGAAGGGTGGGGGGGGGGGGCGGGGAGAACTTGGGGGTTCTCTCAACACTCAGATTTAGAAAACAAAAATATTAAAAATCTCACTTTTCTTTTTAGGGGACCCAAGCGGTTGAGAGTGGTTAGTCAGGTTACAGGAATAAGTCTAGCTTTTGCCATTTGAATATCAATACTTGTATTTGGTGCTTCATTATATATCTGACTGCTCCCAATCTAAATACTGCACCAAACAGAGGACGTTCTGTGAACTAGAACTTCCATTTGCTAATGGAATTTTTTTTTGCATAAAATCTTCATTGTAATCCATATGAATATGGGCATTTTAATTATTAATCAGAAGCATTCTTTCTTATTTGTATCTGTACTGTGAAAGAGTTGGATAAAATGGGATAAAAAATTAATGTAGATTTAGATTTTTCTCCTCTCTAGAGGGAAGTTGTTCATGAGTTAAATGCTTATGCAACACCTTTCCTTACAAACAGTACTACAATTCTCTTGTTACTTCTCTATTGAACCTTTCTGGGCCTGATCCACAGGCCACTGAAGTAAATCAGAGCCCATCTAATTGTCTCCAACTGTTTCCAACTTTTTAGTGAGAAAAAAAGATATACTGGAAAAAGTATCTGTTCTAAGTAATATGTTATAATATCTATGGGTAAAGCAATGGGATTCAGCCCACTTGATTTCCAACCCATCAAGAAATCATTCCAGTATTCTCCAGCGCAAAGTGGCAACGAAAATCTAGGAGACATTTCTGACACTGTGCTGCTAAAACACTTTGGTTAGAGAGGTGGCTTCTAAGATGAAGTTTCTTTCATACATCTCTTTCAGTTTGCTATCTCTCCGTCTTCTGTCCAGTCCCTTTCATTCCATATTGACTATAATTGCCTTCCTCTGAAGTCAGTTGGGAGTTTTGCCATTGACTTCAATGGCAGAGTTATCATATCCAGGATGAAAAACACAGGGGAAAGAGATCATTGTCGAAGTACACACAGTAAAAGTAAGAAAAAAGACTTCAATGATTTACCAAAGTCCACTTAAAAATCGCCGGCAATTGTGAGCTTTCATACGTGTTTCCCACAAATAGCATCAGGCAGTCTAACAGAACAAAAAGCCCCTTGCATGGTGTTCCTGGCATTTGGTAGCTGGACCTGAGCCCCTGCCTAAGCGGAGTTAGCCGTGCGCAAACCCGAGCTGAGCGGAGCCACCCGCTAATTGATAGCAAACATTTTACAAACATTACGCTTCCCTAAGGGACAAGCGTTTTCCCAGCGGAGCCCTCTGCAGCGCAGGAGGGCAGAGCATGCAGGACGGGGAGCGGGCAGGGGAGCTGCGGGCACCCTCTCGCTGCGGTGCCGGGCACCGGCCGGGGCTCCGCTCTGCTCCCCGCGTCCCGGTGCGCAGCACCTGGGCGCTCCTCTCCGCAGGTGAGGTGCCCGGCGGAGCTCTGCACCCGTGTCCCATCGGTGACACCGCGGCGCCCGAAACAGCGGACCGCGCTGGCAGCCCCTAGAGACGTGCCCCAAACCGAGGAGCAGCAGCAGGGACAGTACCCGAGGTGTACGGGGGCACCGTGCCCTCCGTGCCCGGGTCCCAGCACGGCGCGGAGCAGAGCCGCCAAGGAGAGAGCCCCAAGCGCTGCAGGGCACCCTTCACACCTTACCCGCCCGCGGGGGACCCCGGCGAGGCGCGGAGCCCCGTACTCACCGCGGTGCTGCAGGCAGCAACCCGCAGCGCAGGCGAAGCGCCCCCGCCCCGGCCGGTGCCCGCTGCGGTGCACAGACCCCGTCCCTCGGCGCCCACATCCAAGCCCCGGCCGCGCAGCCAAAAGTCCTTCTGAGGAGCACACGGCGAGCCCCGCCGCCTCCTGCCTCGGATCGCTGTCACCTCCCCTCCCCTCGCCCCCCGCCCTGCGCCCCCCCAGCGGGCGGCAGCGGTACAGGCAGTCCCTAACCCTCACATCACACACCGGCAGAGGTGCCGGTCCTCGTCGCTACTTACCGGGCATCCTTCAGAGCGGCGGGCGGGAGCGAGGGAGGAGGAGGAGAGAGGGAGGGAGGGATTGAAGGAGGGAGGGAGAAGGGAGGGAGGGGGCTCCAGGCGGGCTGCGCGACGCTGTGCTGTGCTGTTCCGGCAGCCTGGGCAGCTCGGCAGAGTCAGTGAGTGAGTGCCTCCGTGCGTGACGGCGTGTGCGTGTGTGCGCGATGTTGGACACAAGCGAAGGGAGACTCAAGCACGGAAGGGCGGCGGGAAGCGGCGGGGGAGATCAGGGGGCGCAGCCCGCGCATGGCAGTGCCACCAGGTGCGGCCCAGCTCTCCCCCGGCCCCGCGGCCCCCAGCGCCCCGCAGCCGCGGCGGGAGCTGCCGGGGAACGGCTCGGGGGAGGCGCGCATCCTCCCCGCTGCCACACGCACCGCCGGGCGAATGGGGGGAGCGGGGGGAGGGATTAAAAATAATGGCAATAAAAAAAGCCCAATCACCAGGAAAGAAAAGAAAAAAACCGCAAAACTCTGTCTCTACTTCCCGGCCGAGGTTTGAGCCCCCCGCCCTGGAGCTGCGGTCCGGCGGCAGCGGCGCACTCCCGCCGCGCCGGGAGCCGTCACCGCCCGCGGTGCAGCACGGCAGGAGCTGCCGCTGCCGGTAGCGCCCAGCTGAGAGCCGGAGCCTCTCCCCGCGCACGGAGGAGCCTCCCTCTTTCCCTCCCTCCCTCCTTCCCTCCCTTTTTCCCTCCCTCCCTCTCTCTCTTCTCCCAGTCCACTAAGGCGGGTAACGCGGGCAGGTGCCGCCGGCTCGCCCTGCGGCCGAGGGAAGAGCCGGGCAGGGCCCTCCGCCGGCGCTGGCTGCTCCGCGGGAGCGGCTGGGCTCCCCCAGGCATTGGCGTGGCGCTGGGACGCGGCTGGAGGGAGAGAAGCAGAGCGGCTCGGCTGCTCGCAGGAGCTGCCGGCGGGGCCCAGAAGCGACGGCGGAGGAATGAAGCAGCAGCGGTGCGGGCCCGCCTCTGCCGGGCAGCGGTGCGGTGCCCCAGCGCATCCCTCCCTCGCTCGGCTGCTCACCTCCTGCCCGAGCGGAGTGAGCCGCCGGAGAGGACCGAGGACGGTGCATCAGAACTGCTGGATGTGCTGGGGGAGGAGAGGGGAACAAGCGGAGAAGGGATGGAGGGCATGATTGTAAGACTCAAACGG
>PYHW01010093.1:280881-303683 GCA_013186435.1 Turdus rufiventris
TTACAGAGGTAGCTGGGTCTGTAAACAAATGCAATCTCGTGTGGAGGAGGTAGCAGGAAAGAAGACCTGGAATAATCCTTTTGCCATGGTCAGGCTGTGCTGTAAAACACATCTTACTGCTCATTAGAAATGGAGAGTGTAAGATAACAGCTACACCCTCTCAAGACCTCTACACATTGTTTCTAAACCTTTTGTGGTTTAGGAAAATTCCTCTCAAAAACACCAAACATGAGATTCTGGGAAATGATTAAGGATCTAAGTTCATAGAATGGACCCTATCAGTTTTAGTGGAGGAAAAGTTTTAGTGCTGTATTTTTTGTTACCCTAACAAGCTCCTCACACTTAGTCAGCCAGCACCATTCTATCCTAACCCAAGGAGAGAAAGGCCCAAGGCTCTTTACTGGCTATTTAATCCAAGAAAATGTAGTCTTGATAGCATTTTCATTAAGATCAGTAATAAAATTAAGAAGTGAGAGTGGCATAAAGTTTTGAGTGTGTGAGAGTTCCTGGTTTCAAGAGCAGATGTTAGAGATGGGAAAGAAATGTAAATCTACACTGCAGAATTAAATTTAGGCTGTATTTCCACCTGTTGCAGGAAGAGAAATCATTAATAATCCAAAAATTAATGAATGACTATTGCTAATGTACATAATATGTCAAATGACTGAAAGCAGATATATTTTAGCTTTTTGCTCTTTTTTTCTGCTCTTGTCACCGAATTCAGTGTTTTCTCCTTACTTAAGAGCTACTGTAGCAGGTGAGAGGTATAAGGTGTCACATACACTGATCCATCTTTGCATATGTTGTGTAGGATAATCACATTGACATTAGCTGATGTAAAGCTGTGAGGTTTCTGTCTATCCAAAATTCCCACCTTTCATATGGAATAAAAGTAACAGGTATTTTGTAGCCATAATTTTAAGGAAATAGAAAATTGAGATCTCTATTCTTTAATAAAGTTCTGTTTGGGTTTTTTTAGTATATTTTTCTACTGCAAAGCCTGTTAACCAACAGCTTTACTGTATTCATTTTCAGTACTCTAACTTGAAGAAGTACGCACCATTTATTACAAGCAGGTATTGATAATAAATAAAAAGCAAAACTTGTTCTCTGCAAAATTAGATAAAAATGGCAAGATTTAAATGCCTAGCCTTTATTACACTTGCTGTATGGCTGCATTGGTTTGCAATCTCATTAAGAACTTGAAACCAAGTGAGATTTTGACGCTCAAGAATATTTTCTAAGAAAGTCAAAATGTCAGAGAAAATGCTGCAGATTGGTACAGGATGTCTACTCTGCTATGTATAACATTATGGAACCAAGATCTTTAGTTTAAAATTCAAGTTTCACTAATAGTTCCGGAAATTGAACTAGAGTGTTTCTTTGCATTTTAAACATCTGGTCTGTCATAAATGTATATTTTATGTAATTGTCTCCCAAATTTTGAAACTTGCATTCTGTTCCATGTGAAGTGTCTCATATGCCAACTCTTTTTTTCTTTTTTTTTTTTTTTTAACTTATGGCAGGCTGACTTACTTTTTGGAAAAAAATTTTCTTCTTCAGAACTTTTTAAAAACTTAAAGTGTTTAAGAATCTTATAGGATTATGTAAACTTGTGCATTAAAATAATTGATTTCTTAAAAATTATAAACAGTGTACATCTAATAGGTTGGAATTTGCCTTCATAACCCATTAAGAACATGCTTCACTGAATCAGTAAATACTATATGTTTGAGCTGTCTGCATATTATTGACTTTTCTGGTTTCTGCAAAGCATTACATCAGAAGTCCCTTCCCCCCTTTGTTTTCATACTAGAAAAATCAATTCAAATCTTGGATATACAAAGTAACAAAGGTAATCTAACCTTGATATATTTCAGAATTTATACAATCTCCTTCTTTATTTTGTTGAAGCTCTGCTTTGCAGGCTTATCTTCAGCACCTGAGAGTTTTGAAAACTCTTTATGAATACATAGGAAAACATCCTAAACAATAATAGGCTGAGAGGCAGCTTATTTAAAATCGTAGGGGAATGTGACTAGCATGTTAAGGAGAGACTTTCATTTTGGGGAAAAAATTCAAAGATACTAGGCTTAGAATCAAATTCTACCTTCAAATGTCCTTTCATGATTCCCTTTAGGAAGAAAAAAAGATTATATGCAAAGACATAACATTAATTTTAATGGAAGATCTATGGATATGTGCAGAGTTATTTGGCCATTGGGCAACCACACTAGTTTTCACCATTTTCACATAAGTTTATAATGTTTTTTCAACTTTGTTCAGTTAAAAACTAATATACAAGCCCTAATGACTGCTGTTTTTCATTCAGATAAGTATTGAGAAAATAGCTGAGGTTTGCACATAAGAGGAATAATCTTCAACTATTTTACTGTCCAGTCCATGTTTCTTCTGAACACTTACACTTCTTTCGGCTTGCTGTAAGTTTGATAAACTTTAGTAATTCAGTCTGAAATTCTGTGTGCTGAAATTCTGTCTCAGGCTGCAAGTTTTAGCATACCCAACCAAAATGAGTATGCCAGCTATACTAGAGAATGAGATTGAGGGACAATTTTTTGTTATATTTCTTGCTAATATATTAATTTTAATGTCTATTTTTTTTTAAGAACTCTAGCACCTTCAGGTAATTGAGAAGAGACTTACAGTCGGTAGGGTGTACTTGAGGATGACTTGGTATCTCTATGAAAATTCATTTACATTTTTCCTGTTCATGAACATTTGGAAGCTTAGTCGACACAGGTGAAATTGCAGTTTGTTAGACTTATGCAATTTAATGCATATGTTTGGCTGTTCTCCACCCAGGTACAATCAGAGGTGGTGTGGAGTCGTCTCTGCCAATGCTGTTGCTCTTAGGCAAGATGGTCTGCTCTTCCTCTGCTCTTCATTTTGTTTAGAGCCCAAGATGCACTGAAAAGTAGGTTGTTCCAGTGTTGCCAGAATGCAAGAAAGGTTCCCTGGTTTTCTTGGGACTGGGAAGCTGGCAAGGAAGTGACAGAGATCTCAGTGGTAAAAAGTATGGGAGAAAGTTCTGAGACCTAGAAGGACGTGGTAAGGAAGAGACTGAATTCAGATGCCTAACTGCTAGGTGCAGAAAAGGAGTATGGGAAGAGACAAGGGATCTGGCTGTGTGGCAGTCAGATGGGAAAACTATATGAGAAGCTTATAATTTTGGATATGCTGATAAGGGAAAAAGAAGAAATCAAAATACTGAAGACCGTAGCTGGCTAAGTGAAAAGTCAGGTGGAAAAAAGCCAGTGAAGATGTGAAGATGTGAATGAAGTCACAGAAGTGGGGGAGAGAGAGAGAGAACTGGAATAAGACATAAGAGCAGAAAAAGAGACAGAAGACTCTGTAGTACTGGAGCATACTGCCATGCAGATCTTGGAAATGAACCAACCATCCAAAACCTCAGCATTTCACTGTTATCAATAAATATCTGTGAAACCTGTTGGCAAAGTGTGCTCCTCACTCTCCTCTGGTGCTGCTCCACACAAGGGGTGACCATCTGTTGCCATTGTCAGCAGCTCTACAGGCAGCAACATACCCTGCAGGTCTAACTTCCCAATCTCAATGATGAATCTTGTTGCTATCAGGCCACTTTTTGAGATACTTGTATTCATTCTTCTTTGAAGAACAGAAAAGACACAGAAAATGGAAAGGAACAGAAAGAGAAGAAGGAAAATTGAAAGGAGGAAGAAAACCCCTTAATTCTTATTGCAGTAAAATGCTGCTGTCATCTATTAGGCAACAGTAGAGCTAAGATTGCCTTTACTAACTCTACTCAACTTCTTCCCTGTTTGTGGATGCACATTATAACACAGTTTAAAATTGCAAAAACATATACTGTTTATTCTTTCATCAACACTGGATATCACTGAAAAAGATGAGTCCTACTTAATGGCCAAGCAGGTGTATAATGCTTTATTTCATTTTCATTGGCTTTTGGGCAAATCGGACACTTTTCCCCAATTTATTTAAACTCGATTGGGGAAATGTATTAATTGCCTTTTCAGAAGATTTTCTCTGAAACCAGTCAATATGACATCTACATACCTCACAAATTATTAATTTACTTTACAGTGCTGCCACCATTCCCATTGCAGAGGTGAAACTGAGACATAACCAATTAAGGAATGAATATCCACCACTTTTGAGTGTAAATGTAAATTACCTAGAAATTTTAATTTGACTCTTTGAAAGGTTATTGTGTGCTTGTTTCAGAGAAGAGGGGAGCACTTCTACAAATAAGACACAGGCTATGAAGTAGGAAATTCAAAATCAAAATACTCATAACTTTTGAATAGTAGGTGACCAGCTAATTTTTGGTGAATTTTCTAGCTTATCACTAGAATTTTCTAGCACTGCAAGGGGATAATATTCCACATTTCATGTCACCATTCAAATGGTTTAAGAATGAAACATTAATTGAAATGCATACTGAAACTCCTTTCACTGTATATGTGCTAAAAATAGTAATAAAAGGCAGCAAGAACAAAGATGACAGCATTGTTTTTAAACCCATCTCACTTTGTTCCCAGAGGCGATGATGAGAGGCCCTGCAGTAAAAGACATGTTTTCACAATTCGTGTCCAAGCTACCCTGGAATCCACTTATGTGTTAGACTGAGGTAATAGTGAGTGTAGGTTCTTCAAGCATAGTGAAACCCTAAATCCCAGAATAACCTGCTACTGAAAAGTTTGCTGAACATTTAATTTTGAGCCAAACTGGAAAAATTTGTCTACTGTCTAGAAGTGCCTGCAAATTTTCCAGCTTTGAAATTGACAGTCCACTTCACTTTTGGTGCTGTCATCTCAGTTTTTTGAACACTTAAGATATTGCACTTTTAGGAGGAGAAAGGATCCAAGCAGAACTAGAGAAGAGGGAAATTGCTCAGAATTGATGGGTGCTGGAAGCATTTTCTTCTCTTTCAATGTTTTCTAACAGCAGAAATGCCAGGATAACCTTTCCTGTTTTGTGGTTTGGAAGAAGCATTGAAGAAAAAGTAAAATTGTCTATTTCTTTCTTTGTTGTCCACAATAAGAAATTTCTCTTGCTAAATTATGTCTTTAGGGAATTTCAGTGGGGCATAAAATGTTAGTTATTTTCATATCCATTTGTGAAGGGCCCTGGAAACCAAATCCCTTTACCTTAACAAGGATTGGTTGATATTCAATAGGAAGAGCAGTGTTTGTGTGTGAATTTCTTTGCTAAAATCCACACATGGAAACTTCAATTTGTGTGAGATTTTCTAAAAATATTTCCTATCAATTGATATCTTTTTGGTTAAGATCTTTTTGGCAAGGATTAATCTGTAATCCAAAACCAGGTTAGTTAAGGTCAGGTTTGTGGAAAATGAAGTTGAAAGCCTTGTTTTTTTCACCATGTCTGCAATCATCAGCAGTTTTCTAAGTTAGCCATTCATTTGAAGCCAAACTACAGACTGCTACCTTGAACTTTGACTGATCCAGGTGCCTACTTGAATCCACACATCTCATTCACAGTGGAGAGGTGCTGCAGAGATGAGGCCTCTGCTCTTCTCCACAGAATTCAGAAAATCCATCATGCACATCTTGGCACTCTCACCTTGCTGATGTGTTTTCCTCCTTGAACTGCTGCTCCACAACAAACTTTGGACAATGGGAACAGCTGAATTTCTTTAACTCAGATTGTAAGTTTTTGGGAAAAAAAACCACAGTAAATATATACAAGTATGTGTTGAATAATGTATTTCAAGTGCTGCCTGTGAGCGTGACTCTTTACATTTACTGACATATTTAACAGATTTTTTTGGGAACAAATCCAAACACTTAAAATCACATGCTTAGTAAATTTAAATTTCATGATACACGTGGCTGGCTAAGCTAGAGAAAGATAAGTGGCAATTGTATTGCAGGTGACATCATATAAAGTGGAAAAAGTCTTTCTAGATTCCATATTTAGAAGCTGATGTACAAATTAATTTTAATCTTTCAGATCCAGCTTTGGTAATCTGATCTTCCATTTTATTAATTTTTTTCATGAGACACACATCAATAAATACATGGGTTCAGACTCAATATATTTACGTAATATGAAACCATATATTACACTTTGAGAGTCACGTAGAAGCACTGATCACGTGAAATCTTGCTGGTGAGAGTAGAAGAGACGTGTCATAGATCCCATTTCCCTCCTTGCTTGAACATATGCCAAATAATCCCACTCATAAGAAGCTGAAAATATCTCTTCCAAAAACTTCCTTCCTATGTAATATAACTGAAAAAAACCACTGTAAAATTTGCTTGGTGTAATGGCTAGAAACTTTTTTCAATTTCCACTTCAGCACATTTATGTCCACCTAGAATGTTCCCTGTTTCAGTATTATGGTTAAATGAGCTCTTTCTTCTTTATTCACTGGCATATTTATGGATCTCAATCACCTCCTTACCAGCTTCATTTTTTCTACGCATTTTCATACCTGAAAACCAGTTTTAGGGTCATCTTTAAAACTGATCCTTTTCTCTTGTTTTCCTCCATAATCTTCTCTCTACATTTTCTCTCTTGCTGACTAGAAATCTCAATTCTCTATTGCAGTAGAGGTTTAACCAGGGCCTAGTTCAATGATACCAGGACTTGCCTGTCTCTGACAGATTCACATTTTGCAACATGTTTTCAGTTTTTCTTTGAGATTTTTATGCTGCATCACACTGTCAGTTCATTCATTGAGAAACTGACTGTCACATCCCATTTCTACAAAATATTTCCATCTGATAAGCCTTCAGCATACCAGAGAAATTTTTATTATTAGCTCCATGTGCATGACCTTGCATTTCAATCTACTCCTGTTTCTGCTCATCCACATCTTTTGGTATTCATTTCTGATCTCTTCTGTCCTACCTTCCACGTGCATGGTTTATCATTATGAATCTAAACCTGTGTCTGATTGAAGGCAATAAACCAGATGAGTTCCTGAAGTGCATTCTGCAGAATTCAACTAGGAACCACCTTGATAATATTTTCTGAAACCTTTGTATGCTGCTATCCCTGAAAAAATGCATCTTTGCCAAGTTTACAATTTCTATCTTAATTTGAATACTTTTCCAGATATATTAATAGTATATCATGTGGTACAATATCAAATATATCTAGCCAGTGACTTAATAGAAAAACCCAGTACAATGTCTGGGGAAAAATGTTATCTTGTCAAATAAATATGTGGATAAGGAAAAAAAACCTCACAATAGCTCTTTAGGAGAGAAGGAATGCTTGTTACATTTTTTTTTTTTTTGCCATGAGAATGCTTTTTCAGCTGCTTGAAAAAAATCTCCAACAAATAAATCACCAAACATATTTGTGATTGTTTAAATATTCATAAAAACTCTACTATTTGGATGCTAGAATAGGTAAATACTTAAGGATATGTGGTATTTTATGAAATCAAGGTGATCTTTTTTGTCTCTGAATGAGTGTAGCTTTCTCAAAAACTTACCTTTTGAGCTGAACTTTTCAATGAGTTAGGTGACCCCAAGTTCTTTCACTGAAACCCCAGGGTGATTTTCTCTCTGGTTGCATTGGAATAAAAATAAATAAGCAGTGATAGATAAGGCACTTTCTAAAAAAGTGACCAAATCAAAATATGTCTCATCATAAGACAGAGATGGTAGTCCAGGAAAGGATTAATTTTCACAGACATTTAATAAAAGATCAGTTGACTCTTGTTTTGTTTCTAAGAGCTCTAAAGGAGGGATGACACAAAGAATAAAAAAAAAATCACAGAATTATATCCAAGAATTGATCTACAATATGCAGTAACATCATAAATATTCTCTGAAGTCCTGTGAGCAGGACTGCTAGGGCACACAGTGATTATACAATGTTCCCATAAGATCTTTTTCCCAATTAATTATGCATCTCAGAACACACTTTTCAAATATGAAAACATATATTATGTTTTCTGTCAACATAATTCGTGTATCTGTATTTCATTTGTGAATGTTCATATATATTGCATAGTGGATTATTAAAACATTAGTGTATTTTTAATAATTTCTTTTATACACAACTGTGTGAACTGCCGGCATTACCAAATCTTCAAGTGTTGTCTTTTTTTCCACAACCAAGTTCTCTTTTTTAGCTTTATACTTATATATATTTCCCACAGAGAAACAAATGTTCTCATATTCAGCCTAAATAAGCCTTTTAGCAGGCATAAGTTTTGCTTATTCTTGTCAGAGCAAAATTAGATATTAATCCAGTGCCAAACAGAGTTTACAAGAAAGAAATTCAGACACCAGATTGCAAAGTGCGTTTTTAGAAGTCCTGCACTATTTCCTTACAGAGATTGGTCTCTTAACACTTTGAAGGGGAAGAGCTATAGAATGTGCTATGGAAATATGGAGAATATTTCTTCCCTGCTAATTTATTATGGTGAATTGACATAATGAGGGATGACAAATAGGTCTTTTATTTTTCATCCACACAGTGCTTGCCATTAAAATGTGAATATTTTCTGTATGAGCATCAAGAGTAACGCATTTAATTGCACAACAGCAATGCGTCATATGTTGAGAATGTAATATGAAGAGCTACAGAAAATGTACTGTGGAATAAAGTGTTAAAGGAGCCTACACTTTAAAAGAAGATTCTCTGGTGTTTGAAAACATTGACAAAAATTATATTTTTTTCTTCTGAAAGGTGGAAAAATTCTATAAATACTTTGTCTTGTGCTTTTCTTCTATCCCATAGGATTGAACTTTTTGCTGTCATTACAAATTAGAGATTGGTACACTGAAATATCCATATTTAGCCTAATACTGTTTAACAATAATATATTGTGTGTAATATAATAGTATATAATGATACTTTGTTGATAATGTATCTAGAGTGCTCAGTGCTCTCAATTTGCACTTAAAATATTCTCACATATTTGAAACACATGGTAAAATGCATCAAGTCTTCAATGAATTTGCTGAAAATAAAATGGATATGAATTTAGCCTTGTTTATTTTAATTCCTGTCTAGAAGCTCACTATGAAACTTTATTATTTGCCATGTTAGTTGTTGTAAAGAAAAATGACAGCCATTAGCATTGCTCTTTCATTAAAAAAAACATGTTCACATTAATAAAGCACAGAAAAAGAAAGCACAATTTTTCCATGCTATATGCAGTTACTGATATTTGATATCTATCTTTTATCAGCAAGCCAAGTAGAAATAAAGTCAAAATATAGGGAAGATTTTAATAGTTAAAGCACAGTTAGTAGTATTAAATATAAAATTTTCTTATTTGATTTCATAAAACATGGCAAAATTTTTATTGTGGTTATGTCCAACTGGAAGTGAAAATTACCATACATATCACAACAAAGCTAAATCTCTATGAACTTTGAAATGCAGTGTTAACCCCAACAAATAAATTAAATGTCCTCCTCATCTGCAGTTTATATACCTCTGCACAAGAGCATTTCCATATGTTTCAGATTTTTTCCTTGCTTTTCTTTATATGCCAAAGAGTAAGAAAACAAAATTGGTTCTTACATGGTTAATTAGTTTTATTTTTTACCTAAGCAAAGGTTTTTGTAAATGGCACTGGGACTTCAGGAAACACATCTACCTATGGCTCCTAGGCACCTACGTAGTGAGCTCATAGAAGAGCCACTGAATCTACAATCCTCTTAGGCCATTTTGTTGTGGAGAGAAATTTTGGTTGGATGCAATTAATCTATTGCTTTCCTGGAGAATTTTTTGCCCCAGATTCGGGAGATTTTATTCTTTCAGTTTATTTCTAGCTATTATGTTTTTCTTCACTGACAAGGGAGGATCAGCTGTATTGCAGTAGCAACATTACAAGCATAAGAGCCCAACTTTCATTGCTACCTTAATCTAAACAGATGTGTTCACAGGTCTTGCTAACAGCCTGAAAGATCCTTTTTTGTATCTCAAAGCATTTTCTTTTCCATCATGTTTCTTCCCTCTGCTTTGTCTTATTTAAAGACTCTCATAATTATAAGGTTTATAGGGCACTACTACTTCACAGACTAGTTAGCTTAAATGAAATTGAAGCTAACATGACAGTACTTGCAACCCAAGTGTCATTTAAATACTTTTTTTTACTCCCTGCATGCACAAGCTTACACAGGATTTAGAGTACTGTCTGGATGCCTGTCTTGCAAGTACACAAACACTTGAAATGCTTTATTTTATAGAATAAAATTACCTCTTCTCAAAGAATCAAGCTGTTAGAAAGCTTTACTATCCATCAAGACCCACTGGCACGGAAGTTTATCAGAGTGTGGAAGGTTTGGTTTAGCGAAATAAAGTAATTTAATAGGTCTAGAACCCCTGTTTTCTTCTGGCAGTTATTTAGCTTTCTTTGCAGAAAGCAACCTTTTTCTATTTTACTGTTCAGGGTCTTATATTTAAAGTGCTTTGTCATTCATGTCTGCTATAAGTACTGTGTTTTGAGTGCTGACCCTCTGTAGTTCATAAATCTTTTGGATTTATGTTATAACTTTATTTGAAGTCATCACACAAATTGATATATTTTGGCTTAATGCAATTTAATAACACAAATCCCTTAGATCACTTGTTCTTATTCACTTCTTTTGTGTGTCCACATCATTTTTAGTGCCTACATTTAATGATTTTTGCTGGATCTCAGTATATTAAAGTGAATGTACTACTACATTACAGCAGGAGTGTGTCTGAATGGCTTTAGCAATCTCTAAAAAATGCAGGTATCAAATTCATGCCATGAAACCACAGACTGCATTTGAGGTCAAGCCAGTGTTTGAAAGTCAGAAAAACTGAGGTTGCAAACCCAAGGAGACTGGGATAAGCCAGCCTACCTACCCGTGTAGAGCCGCACAGTCACAGAGATGTGAGTGCTCAGGGAAGTAGTGGGTTATGGATGGCCGTGAGCAAAGGCAGCTCATTTGAAAGGGCTGCTGATGACACCTCACAAGTAGGGTGCTCTTCACTGAATGGAAAAACCCTGTTGTCATGAAAGGGTTGCGTGTGTTGTCCAGTGCTTGTGAGGCTGAGAGGAAATCCTGCCTTCTCAGCCCTGGGTGAGGGCTGAGGTGATGAGCTGAGGCACTTGAGCAGCCAGATGTGAGGATGATTTTACAGCCTGACGAGGCACTGCTAAGCTGAGAGAGGCTGCCAGAGAGGACCTGGGACCAAAATTCTGCATTTGCCATCCATGTGGCAGAAGGGTGGTTTTGTCCCCACCGTTTCTTGACAAGATCATAACTAACACTGAATGGGTTTATTCTGTGTAGTTAGCATGAAACATGAAGGGTATTAATTCAGCAGCATGTACTGCTGCTGCTGTTGGGACCCTGGTCACTGAGAATTTTAGACTTTCTCTACTGACAGGCACTGACCCCCAGGAGAACACTGCATTTGACCTGAGGCTGTGGAGAAGGCTTCCAAAATTGAATGATTAGAATTAGGATCATGGGTGTGTAGTTTAAATAGAAGTGTGTTATATCACATGGTGGAAAACTTAAGGTTTAAGGTTTTAGAATATAGTAATACATATAAAGCAAAATGGAAGTTTTTAGGATAGAGGTTTGTCCTTCTTCACCTCCTTCTTCATGGGTCTAAGGTGATACTGTGCGACTGGATAGAAAACCCCACATTGCAAGCCACAGGTGGTTGATTATTTGGTTAAATGTAAAAGTAATTTAGGTAGCATTTCATAATTGGGCAGTTTACCCTTAAAAGACTCTGTAGAGAGATAGAGTTCCATTTTTAGTTTGTTAGCTTAAAGTGCTGTAGAACTCACAGTTTGTGAACTGTAATATAAATAAGAATTAATAAACATCCGAGTCCGAACAAAAACCACCATCTCACTCATTTAATCCTGACCCTGGAAAAAGAAAATAAGCCTCAACAGCTGCAAAATATATGAAGCTCAGACAGAAACAGCAGTGTGGAAAGCCACTGATACCCCTGAACACCCAGCAGATACCTAACCCCACCTATTGATAAGGCCAGGTAGCTGCTCCTGGTAGATCAAATGAATCAGAGAGTTTTCTCTTGCAGCCTGAATTCAGTAAAATTTCAAGGGTGCTTACTTTTATTCTAAATAATAATATTTCTTCATGACTGTTAGAAATGGCCAATCTATTATGTTTATTTTGTGTCATATAGTGTCCTTTTGTGTGTGTCTCAGTATGTACCTGTTCATTCCTTCAATATTTAGTACCATAATATGAAAGTGTTTTAGTAACACAAAAATCAAGGCAGAAAGCAAGCTTTTGAAACACAGTGACAGGCACAATAAATTCTTATTTTTCATACTATGGAATATATGTCTTCTTGAAATAATTATATACAGTTTTCACCAAAGAAGTGATATGCTGCTTAAATAAGTCCACTCGAGCTTATTGTAAATGGTATTTTTGTGGCTTACTTCCTTATGCTTTTGTCATTCCACACTTGATTTATAAAGAGATTCATGGAAAGCCATAATTATTTTAAGAAGGCAGTGGGGAAAGTGTTCTTTCAGCATGTCTATAAATCTTTACTTATGCTCTACAGAGAACTCTGCTCTCTGTGTCTGCTTTAAGAGTGTAAGAAGAGTATATCATAACGCCTTGAGTTGTCAGAGATTCGAGAATCTTTATAATAAGAGATCAAAAGTGGAGACAATTTCATTGTAATAGTTCTGGCAGCAAAGTAAAAAAGGATACCAATTCAGCTGGAACACTGACAAGATAGCAAAAGTATGTTCTTTCATAGAGTTAAAATATGTGTGGGATTGGAATGTATGTGTGTGTACATATATGGACATATGTACTTACAGCTTGGAACCTAGTACATTTGAGATTTAGAAAAGGAGATGACTACCAAAACCATGGCCTATTTTAACGACAATATTTCTGGGAGAATGTAGAATATGAAGTTTTTCCCTCAATGAATGGTAAATCTCTGCCTTTCAGAAGAAGAAAACACTTTTCTTCCTGATGAAATCCATAACAGATAACACTTCTGCTATTGCTATTGCTTTTCATTCTCCTAAACCACATTTTCAAAAGGCAAGTTTCCTTTTCTTTTTCTCTTCTGCAAGGAGCAGTCCCTTTGTAAGGCTTACAGCCTGTAAGAGAAAAGGTGTAGTTATGGTGGTTACATATAAACACAGATTTCTTGCGAAGATTCAGCAATCTCTTTCACTGAAATTTGGAGACGTGTGTAGAGAAATATTTTTTAGGTGCAGCTAATTCTTACTTGGTTAGTAGTTAAGCTGAATAGTTTGTTATAGTCCTTCCCCCTATTTTAAAAACCTCTCTATGACATTCTGCTGCTAAGCAAAACCACCTGAAAACTGTTCATCAAAACCACTTTGTTTTAAGAGCAATAAAATATTTATGTCTTTATGTAAAGTCATCTTATGGTCATTTGTAAAGAATAAGTTTTTGAGAATGGATGTCTCAGGGACTGCCTGTAGTTTTGGTGTCTGCTCTGCAAGACAGATGCATTACACGGTAAATACTGTATTCTGAGTGTATATTATAGAATCACAGATTGGATAGCGTTGGAAGGGACCTTAAAGATTATCTACTGGCAAGCCTCTTGCTGTGGGAATTCACTAGAAGAGATTGCTCAGGGCCTCCTCCAACCTGGCCTCCAACACTACCAGAGAGAGGGCATCCCCAGCTTCTCTAGATCCCCATCCTGCTCCAGTGTCTCACCATGCTCACACTAAGGAATTTCCTCCTAACACCTGATCCAAACCTGCTCTCTTTCATTTTAAAACCATTGCCCCTTGTCCTCTCACTATCTCCCTATAAAAAAGTTCCTCTCCCTCCTTTTTATAAGCCCCCTTATGGTACTGGGGGTCTCCCCAGCGCCTTCTCCAGAGCTGAACAAGCCCAGCTCTCTCAGCCTGTCTTTATAGGAGAGGTGCTCCAGCCCTCTGCTCATTCTTGTGGCCTCCTCTGGATTCTAATGCGTCCATTTCCTTGTGCTAGGCGCTTCAGAGCTGGATGCAGAATTCCAGATGGGGTTTCATGAGGGCAAAGTAGCTGAGCAGAGCCATGTCCCTCCACCTGCTGGCCACTGTTCTTTTTATGCCGTCCAGCATGTATTTGGCCTTCTGAGCTTAATCAATTATGGCATACATTTAATGTATAGCTCTCTATCTTTCTTTTCCTTTATTTTTTTCCATTAGCAGTATGACCAAGAAAAACTAGGTTCTGTGACTCTCCTGCAACTTTTTTTTTTTTGTATAAGTATGAAAAAAAATGTAGCTTAAGGATGCATTTTTCCTGAGTGAAAAGTTTGCAATAAAATCTGTTTTATTTACACTGAGGCAAAATGTAAGAGTATTCCTTAATGCCAGTCTTTCAAAATGGTGCTGCAACTGAAAAAAGCCACCAACTTATGTACAGGAGATTTATTCTTCATATTAAATCACTTTTTTTTTTTCTCCCCTGAATAAAATATAGCAAGTTATAATTTTGGTGATTATTTAACTTGACAGTTTATAAAAATTTGTAATCTTCTGGTTATTGCAATACAATACATTTATAGTATTTAGTACTACAGCATGAAAAGTTCCTCTTTTTAAACTGAGTAATAGCCTTTCTTCATAAAAGGTCCACACACCAAAATTAAATTTTATAGCAGATTTTTAATGCAAAAATACCATTAATGATTTTTTGGTGCCAAGTATAAATATGCTGCATATAGTTTATGTACACTTAAATTAAGAAAATGTTACTATGGCTATCAAAAATACTAAATATGTATCTAAAGCCATTGAATATATATATATATATTTTTTTTTTGCTATGTTTCCTCTTCTAATTTTCAGAAGCTTTTCAAAATCTCCGTAGAAAAAGGCACAGCTGTTACAGTCTTGTTCATGACTGTGCAGCTTTGAAGCAGCACGGATGAGTTCTATCATATAAAGTACCTTTGCCCAATTCATACCTCACCCAACTACTGCCAAGACAGGGAATTTATCTCTAAAGACACTGCATGACTGATAGAACAAGTAGAGAAAGAAAGAAGCACTTGACATCAAAGTAGATCAGAAACTTGTTTGGTTAGGACTTTTTTTTTTTCCTTTTTTCTGTGATAGGGCTTTGTTAAACAATATCATTAATAGCTTTTGTTTCCAGCAATGTACGAGTAGAGGTGTTGGTGCCGCTGATTACAGAGACTAGAATTCCTGAGATCTTGCCTGATTGCCATAAACTTGGGACAACTCAGTTTTGCAAGACTGTTGCTACTTCTTACTCACCTTATTTGCATTCCTGGTCCTGTAATCCCTCTCCTATTATTGTCAATGATTTAGTCAGATCTTGTAACTCCTGAGATTATGAAAATGTCCTGAGGTGTTACATAATGATTGCGGTGGTTAGCTATGTTCTACACAAATCTGGTTATTTTTTCATGTTCCTTAAAGAAAGATCATGGTGTGTTTCACTGTCTCAAAACATTTTTCATATCCAAATTAATTAGGTTCAGATATAAATTTTAAGGTTTTTTTCCCCTAAATGCTGTCCTCACACAGAGCACAGGGAACATGGATATCCCACAGACCTGAGTCTATGCATTGGTCCCAAAGCTTAAAACTGCAATAACATCTTGTATCCACCTTGGCTCTGCTGAAGACAACAGCTAGAATCAAATCTGTGCACCTGAGGATTATGGTGTATGTACATAATGTACATTCAGGTTGGGACACAGCCCTTCTCATATTCCAATCAGATGTGCCAAAGAAGTATTTGTTCCTTACGGTACAAAATCATTACTGAAACATATCACTCACCAAAGTTAATGGGGATTGCATTTTTTGCTGAGGATTATATGCATAAAACATACGTAGGACCAAGCTATTTCCATCTGCTCTCAATCTTAAGTACTCAGCTTTAAAAAAATTATCAAACTTTGCAATATATTTTCCTTAATATCTATGTAAGTGATGTTTTTCTTAATTAAAAAAGTACAACCTGATTATATTTTGCATGTGTGGGTAGTTGAATACATAAACAGAATAGAAAAACCTTGTATTCAACCAAAACAGGCTTTCAAAGCAAACTCAAAGAAACAAACATCATATGTCATGATTTTTATTTTTTTAATGACATGCCAAGCTGTCCAAGTTTGGTGGTAAGGTAGCTGTTCAGATGTACAGCTCTCCCATATTAGTGATTTAGGCAAGATTACAGTGTGGTACATTCAAAATGGAATCGACAACCAGTTCAGAGACAGGAAGAGGGGATCTCTAATATGAAAAATTGTCTGCTTCCTCGAATTTTACCAGTCATGTCATGTTACATTAGACAGAGTAATAGAACATTAGCTGTGTAATGAGACATGACTGCTAAAATGTAAAGGAGAATGCACTTTTAGATTGGCTAGCCCTGTTGAAAGTGATAGCTTGCATCTAATCTGCAACGCTTGTAGATATTATGCAAACCAGCTGTTTGTGAATTCCAGATCATTTGGAAATTGGAAGAAGTGTCAGATACATTATCAGCTTCTCAAAATATTTCTGTATCTTACTTTTTGTTTCTAGATAACAAGAGGGTTTAGAGCAATACAATTTTAAGTTATCTTTTAACAATTCTCAGTTTTCTTACAAGATTTGGGTCAGAACTTCAATTGAATCAATCATAAGGGGGTTTGTTTTACTGATGTCAGAAAAGCTTCAGACATTTGAACAATTTAAAATCTACACTGTTTCAGAGGCCCAGTGTGTAGTTTCACAGTACTTAACAATGTGGTAGCTAACAATCTTTCTTCAGAAGTATTTTTACCTTGTTATGAGATGGTATTTAATTGCAACTAAAATATTTCATAGAAAGACTTCAGAGAAACTTTATCAGGAAAGAAGGAGGCAGAGATTTTAATTTCAGATTATTGTGAGTAATGAACTGAATACAAATTGGACTCTTGAACTTCAGTGCGTGAGGCATGCTAGCTATTGAGTTGCCATATATTCTGAGGCATGCTAGATGTTCTCCTCTGTTACATGACAAAAAACAAAATGTTTTCTTTCTTTTCCCCTTTCAACCACTAGTAAACAAGAGATAATTTCAGACCACTGATGATTTTGTGTGCTATAATTCTGGGTTTCAGCCATATCACACAGCATGTCAAATCAGCTGTTTCAAAATCTCAACATTTTTAATATTTTACCTTTGCATTACTACTGCCTGCCACATAAATACTCTGCATCATGCAGGGAACCCTTAGAACTTGATCACATCTGTAAGTTTTGTGTCTGGAAAGGGAGAGCAAAATGGTTGGCAATGAATCCTTAAGAACTAGTCGCTATATTTATGTTTTGGCTGTTTTGATTTGTACTGACACAATAAAGGATTAAAACAACCCCAGCAGTCAGAATATGAGATTCATTTGGTTGGAAGGAAGAACACTTGAAAATGGAAATATTACATATATGGAAACATACACCTAGAAAAATCAAGACATGCAAATGTCTAATGCTACCAAATCAATCCGCTCATTATGTCCCTTACATTTAATATTTAGAAAAGTAACTCTAATTTCAGATACTTCTATTCATTCAGAGTGCTACCATTTTATTTAGATATGTGTTAGGCAAACCTAGGTTCCTCTGAAATCATTAGGAATAGTTAATCTCATAAACAACAATTCAGACAAGGAAAAATAAAAAAATGAAAGAAAGGGAGATTGATTTTTGCAATGCTGATTGAAGATGAACATTTAGATGGAAAACCAAGCTGACTGAGTCTATGAACTGCTATGTATGTAGTTTTTGTGAAAGTTTCTCATTTATTATTACTGTGCAATTACAGTCTTATATATCTATACCAACCATAATTTAGCACCGGTGCAGACGAATTGCCAATACTTGGCTTCCTCTGAGCAAAAAATACGCAACCCCGGAGCTGAATTATGTTGTCAAGCAATGTACAAATTTTTAGCTGTTCTGTCTTTATTTGCATCTCAAGAATCACATTGCTAAATCTTCACAGAGTACCTTGAAAGAACACCCTTTTATGACTATATTTTTCCTATATATAGTTTCTATTTAAATTGAAGTTGTCTCAACTTACATTTTTAATAGCAGTGAAATCCTTTGGGTTCTTATTAGATGGAATCAAAGCAAAAAATTCTCTCATCTGCTCTGCTGTACAGATCTTTGAAGGATAAAGAAATCTCTTTTATATTTGCAGTTGTGGTTACAGATTGATATGCTTATGTCTTTACATTGCCAAAATGACTGAGTTTTATATATGCATTTGCACTCACACTCAAACCAGCAAGGAAATGAGAGGAGAAACTAATGCATGCATTTTCCAGATCCTGGTTTATATTTCTGCAGATACAGACCTCTTTGAATATGCATTAACAGAATGAGTCTTTGTCCAAGTTCTGATCTGATACCTTTTTTTTTTTGGGTTGGTTGATTTGTTTCAAAGGATTTGCCTTGATCTCAATAGAAGCCTTGCAGTGCAAACAGATCTAGAAGTAGGACTAACAACTGGGCTGTGTTTCAGATCTAGGTAATGTACTTGTAAAGGGAATTTTATTGTAAAAATGTGGCTCCAAAAAGCTGCGTTCTTGGCTTTAGCTTATCAAAGGCAAGAAGAAAACTCATTATGAAACCTCTATGGCTTATGATTTTGACCAGAAATTGGCCAACTCTGTTGTCCAGAGTCAGTGAGAGTAAGACGTCTTTCATTTATAAAAAAGAAAGAAGAAAAATTAAGTAATTTGGGATGAAAAGAGCAAGAATCTTGAAGTTATTAAACTATGCAATTTCAACACCTCTTTTCCATCTAAAATCTCATTATAATGACGATGATGACTGTTATTATTTTTATTATTTACACAGGTAGATGCACACACATTATAGTTGCAGGAGATTCCATTGTAGGATTGCTAATGAAATATGCAGTGATTTTTGTGGGAGTGTAACATCTTACAAATCACTGTGCAATACAGAGATACAGACTCTCACTGCAAGCAATAAAAGAAAACAAAAACAAATTTAAAAAATCTGGGCTACATAATTGAAGTTCCTCTTCATTATTCTGACATTAGCTAGCCTCAGGCTTTAGAATCTGCTCAATTGTAATGAATCATTAAGATTTCACTTGGACCAAGGAAAAGATAACACCCCATCGTACTTTGTTGTTAGCAAGATTTTAACAAAATAACATCTGCTCTCTTATATTGTGGATGATTTAATTTTTAAACACTTGTTCCCAACCTTTAATTTTCTGCAAAACAACCACATAAATTATTAATTCATCTTTATTTCCTCAAGGCTAGTTAGACTTAAGGTCCTTCATAAATATTTAAGAATTCTATTGCAAAATAAACAAAAACTTCCACTTAACTTTTAATTGCAAGTCCCCAAAACCACCAACAGCATCAACAACAGTAAAGAGAAAGATTTCAGATAAAAAACACTTTTTCGTGGAAGGATCCAGCATTATAAGCTTGTGAAAATTCAATGTGGTTTTGCACCAAGTTTGCAAAACATGTGTTTCATTAGCAGCAAAAGTCAAGAGTAAAAAAAAAAAAAAAGACCAAATATAATCCAGTCTTGAACCAAAAACCCCCTAGTGGTTCCCAGGAACACGAAGTACGACACACGTGCGTATATGCAATTTCCAGGAATATATCTGCCTATATACATATCAAGTGTTATCCAGGCCCAAATCTGAGTTGCTGTTTAATTCTGGCCCTGGATCTGAGAAGTGAAGGCAGGCTCAAGCTTCAGGGCCAGCCTAATGTAATTTCAGCTACCAACTCCTCGCTTCCTCCTCCCAAAGGAATTGTGCTAATAACTATGGATCACTGCATTTGCTATTTCTCACCCTCTTCCCAGAACAGTTCTCACCTATTGGAAAAACAGAGCTCTCTGAACCCTTTGGAGTGATGCAGAGATCACAACAAAATTAAGATCAAAATTCTGTGCATGTAACAAATTTACTTATGTGTGTATATATATATATAAACACACACACACTTTTATATATTATTTTCTTTTTGCAAAAAATGTGCTTTTTAATAGTATTTATTAGGATTTTTACCCATATCATACTTGAGAAAAATATTATAAAACTATATTTCAATGTTTTCATTTTTCAGCATTACTTTGAGATAAATCTAATATTTTGAAAATATTTACTAGTCGAATGTATGTATTTAGTCACAAAAATTATCTTAAGAAACTTTTTTATACTCCTTAAGATAAAAACCAGTGAATCAGTTATTATCTCATTTCATGTAAGAAATAATTTTACAGAAATGTAAATATTTTCAAGTTTCAGTCATTATTCCAAAGGAAGGAAAAGAAAACATTCTGCCATAAAATGCAAAAACAAAATGTCAGCATTTTCAGTTTTCCTCTAGAGCTAGTACTCCCCTAAAAGATAAAACTTGATTAAAAATCCAAGTGTGTGTGTCAAAGTGGAGAAAATCTAAATACTCTGCATAACATGGAAGAGCTCAGCTCTGACCACTTTTCCTCTTTTTCTTCTCTTCCAGACTCTCATTTTGGCTGTGGTTTCCCACAGATATGGACTCATGGATTCCAACTGTGCTCTCACCTTTTCCAGTGCTGTCCAGAACTAGTTCCAAGAAAGTAAACAAAATACAGGGATGTGAGAGTGGGGTAAGGGAGATTTAAAAGAGGATCATGAAAATGTTCCTCCTGCCTTGCCATATGGATATTGATTTCTCTCCCCCAGGCTGAATATAATTGCCTGCTCTAATTTAGCATTGATCTACCCACCCAAGTTTCTTAAAGCACTGCACAGGCATCAATTAAATTGTTCCTAATACCACCTTTGTGAAGTAGGATAGCTATAATTATTCACACTTAGATGATGGTGAGGGGTAAAAAGTGATCCGGCCTGAGCTATTCAGTGAAACAAGCCAGGAATAAAGCATGAGACAATTATACCCTGCCATGTGCCCATTATCAGATCATTCAGAGTTTTTCAAAAGGCAAAATATTTGCACATCTAATGACTTAGGATTCCAGTGAAACATACCTGGTTAGATAATGAGTGTGCTGTGCTGCTGATCATATCGGATGTGCCTCTTGCCTTGACTTCTCTCTTTTGTGGGATTTTCCCACTGTCTTATTTTTCATCTTTTTTTATTCTATCCACACTGCTTAAAATGTAAAAGGCTTTTATTTCCTATGGTTCAGCTCTTGGCACTTGATTGTTGATTTGTTCTCTCATAAGAACTTTTATGTTTTATTACCTGCAAGAGATAACACCTCTTGCTGCTGAGGATGACAAACATAGTTTTACTGCTTTGCTTTTTAGTGTCATTTTATTTAGTAGTTCAAGAGAAATCAGCTAGGGTGCTGATAAGTACGAAGTATTTCATATACACATCCAAGAGTTCAGAAAAATTAAAAGTTCTAGTATATTTACTATGAAAGCCCAATGCTAAAGCAACACATGGGTTGGAAAATTCTTTGAACCAGATAGCAGCAATAAAACAAAGTCATACTGGATATCAGATTCAGTTTAGACAGCTTCTCTACGAAATATGGGACTTGTAGATAATGAAGAGAAAAACACAAACAACACCCCCCCACACACACACAGAAACACCTGGCACACTATTGCAAGGCTTTTACCTGCACATGGGAAACGTTGATAGATTTGTTCAAATGTGAGTTGGACACAATCTTTACCCTTCTGAGTCAAACTTTATCTGAAAGAAAATCATATTGATGTTGGAAAGCTCTACAATATGTACAAACTTTAATTATCAGCTAGGCTATGTTACCTAGTGCTTTCTCAAAGAAACCACAGGAATGTCAATAATTCAGTACATATTACTTGACCTCATTTTGCTACACTGCTTGGCTTGAACAATGTAAGTCTGCATTTTTGGCCAAGAATTTCCGACTTCAAAGAATCCCCTCTGGGTGGCACTTAGGGCCCTGGGTTAACTTTAAACATGTTCATAATACGTTCCAAGTTGCTTTAGACTTCACTGTTAATATTCTAGAAAATCAGGGGCATAGAATACAAATTCCTCAGGCTGTTTCTGCTGAAGCATGCATTTTTCAGAATAGGAGATGCGAAAGATAGCAATGAACTCATTCTTGACTCATGATGAAGTTACAGAAATTAGGCTGAATTCCCATGCTCCGACTCTTACAAATATGCAATGTATGTTAAAAGTGTGATTGTTGTGGACTTTGTTTTAATTTTGTTCCATTTTTGTTTGTTGGTTTGATTTGGTTTAAATAGAACCTAGACCCATAATCTTCTTCCAACAGACTTTAGTTTGAGGATGTGTTTTTCTTCTGTGTGAGGCCTTTTCTTTAAGGTAATGATTTACAAAGGATCAAAGAGTTGCAGGCCTAGTTTTTACTTTCTCCACTATATTCATTGCTATGTAGCCTCTGTACATCTTACATATATGATGATGTACTCTCATCATCTTATATATATGATAATATATTCTATTGTAAGAAGTTTGGACTTTAATCCTTCCAAGTGGTGGGCCTTGGGGCACACTGTCCCACTTGCCTATCATTAGTCTACATGCAGAGGAAATAGAATTATTTTTATAAGCTTACCCATCTTAAAACACAGTGAATCATGTCTGACACAAAACAGAGAAAATAAAAGATTATCACAGTCTGTCAGTATTTATTGCATTTTGACATCTCCTTGAAGCACATTCAGGTCCCAAATTGTACAATTACCATGAAGGTCCAGCATGAGGTACTTTGTGAAGCAGTTTCCCATGCTCTGGCATCACCAAAAAAGAAAAGGGAAGGGAAGGGAAGGGAAGGGAAGGGAAGG
>PYHW01010093.1:309009-333205 GCA_013186435.1 Turdus rufiventris
AGGCAGCTTACTTAGCATAAAAAACAAAAATAAAAGTAAAGAGGATCTCTGTGTCAATGCCCCAAGGGCACCAGTCGTGTATAGCGTTTCTGACTAACCTCACCTGGGACCTTCTGGGACTCTCTTCCACACTGCGCACTGGGGCCCGGACACCTCATTTCAGCTGAGCCTGCAGTTGTTGCTGGGCTAAAATGTAGTTGTGCTGTGCCTAACCCCCAGCTCATGTTGGTTGAATTTCCTGTGCTGACTTGACCTTGGACCTGACTTGTCACGTCCCATTTGTCTCGTTGCCATTGGACTGTTGTTAGGATGCACTGCTGTGGCAACTCTGCCCTGCTGGCTCACTCAGGTAATTCCAGGGTGATTCTGTTGGTGAGCTCAGTCTGTCCTGGAATCCCCCTCAGATCCTCCTCATCCTTCTCCACAGAGCAGCTCTGCTGCTCCCTGACACCAACACTCCCTACAAACTCTTTATTGACATGAATGGCATTCAAGGCACTTCATTCATAAGGATGAATATATGCATGTTATCTCACTAGAAGAGGAATGTAGAAGCAAGTCTGTTCTGAAGCACTGTAATTGCTGAAGAAAGTTGCAGTTGTTGATAGTGTTAATGATTTATCTGCACTTCTTTTATTTTGAGATATGCTTCTATAGAGCACCATGGGTTTTACCATGAAATTTAGCTAAGTAGTTCCATTAAAAATATTTTAAAAACTTTACTTGCCATTTTAAAGTTTTGTAGATTCATTATTCTCTTTATTGTTAGTAATGAAAAAAACTTATTAAGCAAGATGCTATTTTCTGCTCATAGATATCTACCCTATGAGGAATGATTAAGAATATCTAAGAAAAATGGTTTCAGATCCCTTTTAAACACCTTTTCATCAAACAGGGAATTATTTTGGCTTTCTAGGCCTTGCATTTCATTTGTGCTCTAGATCCACCTCAATGGAAAATCCAAGCAATGTTTTTGCCAGCAGCTGACACTGTCAATAGTCTTGCATTGGACCTTTTCTTGTTATAAGAGGAAGGCTTTGTCAGTGTCTGGTTGTAGCTGCCTGATTCTGAAGGTCACACTTTGTGCCAGGCAGCCCCAAGTCTCAGATGTCCTTTACTGGCTGGCGCTGTGTGGTTGTGTGTCCTCCTGTGAGAGGATGCTCTTGGAAGAATGGATACCTGGGGATCACTGGAAGCTCAGATGTGTTGACCTTAACGATCTTCTGATGTAGAGGTGCCTGAGGTTTGCCATCTATTTGAAGCAGAAGCCTGGCCTAGCTATCTAGCCCTCTGCCTCTAAATAATTCCTTTGTCACCATTTATTTTAATTCTGTGGAGACTACCACCCACCCGAAAAGTCCTGTGTTTTGTCGTAGGTTTTTTAACATCAGAGGGGAGAACAAGTGCATCAATATACTTCGTTTCATGGTACAGATGATGCAGAGGAAATCTATCTATCACCTGTTACTGAAATTTACACAAACTTTAAAGGGGTTTTCAGTGGGTTCTTTTTTGCTTAATAGTCTTCCTGATAAAGTAGGAAATATAAATTATTTTTCTGAAGCCAGCAGCAGTGATGAACACGTAGTAACAGGAATAAAACCAAACAAAATGGACATGTAGTTGAAACCAACTCTTGGCCTTTAATATGTTCACTTTGAAGTCAGATTTATATAACACTATGTCATTAATGTCCCAAAACTACAATTGCATTGTTAGTAACAGTCTTAATTTAAGGGACGAGAACAGTGCTATCTTAATTTGGAATCTTTGGGGATTAATGTTGTGATAGGAGAAAAATATGATAACATGCTTGCTCTTCCATATCCTCTGGTAAATGTTGACTTTAGCATTGCACTGTCACCATTTCTGTTCATATTTAAATATTTATTGCCTCCTTCTCCCAATATTTCTTTTAAGAAGTTTCTTACTGGTTTATAATCTTACTTAATATGCACAGAGAACATCCTTCCAAACACTGCATCCCAAAATAAATGCAGGGATCCTTACACTTAGAGTTGAGCTTGTAAAGACTTAATTTTAGAAGTTTGAAGTTTTGGTGCACTGAAATATACATCATTAAAGCTCTTACATGCAACATCTGCTTACATCCTATAATGTCATCCTATTGTAAGTGAACATTTAATCCTAACTCATTATGCCTCTCCAAGCAAGCTGCAACCCTGAAACTTAGGAAGGAGATTTGCTTCTGTTCACAGAGATTGATGCAATCTGTAATTAGAACCCCATACTCTTCCCAGCTGCTGTTGCTGGCACAGTTGCATTTGAGAATGATGTAATACATCTTCTATTGCAGCACTTCCTACTCTTTTCAGTCAAATGTACAGGCTTACTAGCTTGGAACTCACCCATGCCAGCCACTAGACCATATCTTCTATTTAACTTTGTGCAGAGTGAAAAGAAGGTAGTGTTAGGTACTAGTGCCTTGCTAGCAGCCTGGGCAGGAGTTCATTATTAAACGGAGAGAGACAGCTGAAGATCAGTAGAAAAAGCTTGAGATGCACAGCAGTACAGCAAGTTGGAATCATATTTACATAGATCTAAATCACCTACCTAAAACTGAAGTATGTCACTATTATCACAGAATGAGGGGCTCCAGCTCAGGGAAGTAACAATTCCAAAAGGTGGTTATAGCTGAAAAACTGTCCTTTGTGGTGGTATATTAAAAGGGCAAAATTAATTTTAAATTTATAGATTAGAAAAGACTGGGTCATACTGAGGATACATGTAGGTAATTCTACATCTGAATGTGACTGTCAGCTGCAATCTGATCTTTTGTCCATGTTAAAAACTGTGGAAGAAATAGAATTAGATATTTTGTGTCTTCTACAGACATGATTCTAAACTAGAGAAACAAGTTCAAGGTAGCTGCTAATTAATTAGAATTAGCTGTAGATTAATGAAGACAGAGAAAGATGTTTTGTTTGTTAAAAGAACTGAGAAATTGTGTGTTTTCACAAATAAATTTCCGAGGAAGATAATGGATGGTAAAAGGGTAAAACTTATCAATAATAAGAAAAAAAACTTGCCAGTTTCTAGAAGCATAAATCAAAGGAATTTATGCTTGAAAAACCTAAATTTGCAAATGCCATTTTCTCACAGATTTTAATCTCTGAAACAACACATGTATCGATGTGACTAGTCCTTCAACTTCTAAGGTTATAAAATCAAGGTTGGATGCCTTTTTGAAAGATAAGCTTTAGCCAAAACAGGTTAGTGAGCACACTGGAAAGCTAATTGGATGAAATGTAATGTGAAGGCATTCAGAGTAGAAGCTTTAATGATTCATTTTAGCCATAAAAGTCTGTGAAGCCAACTAAAATACTCTAGTTGACCTAAGTAGATTTTTTTTCTGTAAGAATAATGAAGAGCATTAACCTTCTTAGGCCACACACCAATTATTTAATTACTTTCCATTCTCAGTAAACTTTCCAGAAGAAACACATTCTGCCAGGATTAAACACATCTATCTTCTAGTGAAGAGATAAGAGACTTCACACAGAGGAATGAAAGAGATATTGAACTGTATATACACAAGTGAATTACGTATCTGTATCCAATCAATGGACAATCTCTAGCATACATAGGAGGAAATTACTTGGTGGCCTTCAAGTTAGTTATACAGTAAGTTAGAAACAAGTCTGAATTCTACTGGAAAAAGACACAGGTTCAGTATCTGTTAGCCAAACAGAGTGATTGAATTTAGTTGCTAGTCTAGCATATCTTCTTTAAATTTGTTTTGAAAGCAGCTCTGCATGATAGCACATCTGTGAGGGAGGTATAATATTTTGTCCATCAAAAGAGCTGAGAAAGCAAAACGTTGAATATTTTCCTTGTCAGTTGATATGAGGAACATAAGCTAATGAAATCAGTTTTGAGATTGTTTCAGTAAATGGCTTGCTAAAATAGGTTTCCTCCCATATACAATGTGCAAAATTGGAACAGAATTACAATTCTGTAAAGCTTCTGTGAGGCTTGGTTTGGGTTCTTTGGTTTTGGTTTTTTTTTGTTTGTTTTATTTTAACTAAATCCCATATCTGCATAAAAACTTTCCATTTTTGTTATAGTTACTGCAGAGTATACACCTGGAAATTATCCATAGACCATTAGTCATAATGAATTAAAAAAAAAAAAAACCAAAAAGCAGGGGGACAAAATGAGCTTTCAATTCCTCTTCCTTTTCTTTTTTCTCTCTCTTCAAAAGCATTCTTGTATGGTATTGCATTAAGGAGAATAAACTGGATAGATTCTGTTCTGTTACATCCATATAGGGCCTTTGCTATCTGTAAGATGGGTATCACAGAATTTATTTCCACATATCTTGCAATTAACATGAAGTGCTTCTTTAAACGTGGTTCAAATTCTGTGGGGAATTCTATAACAAGATTTTAGTCTTCTGACAGCACTTCAAACTAAAATAGTTTCAAATATGCAGTAAAAGGGAAAATAGTTGCTGTGGGATAGACTTAAGGGTCATTTTTTGAAAGGACACATTCAGATTCAAGAGTAATGCTCTCTTCTGAGCTATGGGACCTATTCTCCAGTCCGTGAGCCTGTATTTCCTGATAACGTTAATCAGAGTAATGTATGCATGCTGAGTGGAGGACAAGTCCTTAATTGTCCTAATGATACTGTTTATAGTGAGGTGTTTTGGTTTTGCTTTTTTTTTCCTTTGGCGTTTTTTTAATTTTTATTTCTGTAGTTTTTTTCTTTTACTAAGTGTTTCTTCCATTCTTACTGGATTTAGACAAATGAGTAAAAAGGAAGGGCAAAGATGCCCTATGGGACTTTGATTTACTGAAAAGCATGTTGACAGTAAGAATCAAGAGAACAAGAATGCAACCCTGATTCTTACTATGAATCAACAAAATTTAATGCAAGTATAAAAGCAGTTGTGCTTCTTTTAATGTAGTAAACTTCAGAGGAAATTCGAAGCAAGTGAATACAAATGTTTTATTACATGAATAATGCTGTCATTTAATTACTTAAAAAAAACCAGCTCAACACAGCATCATTCCAAAATTCTTCCTAAATCTGCAGAAAAGCATCAAAATGAAAATAAAGATATAATACAGCTAAAACCACATTCTTTATATTGACCCATGAACAACCAGAATAAGGATTTACCGCCATCTTTTCCTGTCACTCATCCTGATGCATAGAAGGTATTTTCCCTAAAGAAAAATCCTGTAAGCATCTGTCATACTATGGCCCTACTCATTTTATCTGCAGCACTAATGGCAAGAAAGAGTGAAGTCAGAGCAGGTATATGTACATGCAGCAATCACATCCTGGGACCCTGTCTAGATCTATGTGCAAGCAAGGACCAAAAGCACTGTGGAGATGGAGTTGGTTTCTCATCAAGGGACATTTCCAGCAGCTGCTTCCTACCAAATAAATGGAACTTTGAGCACAGAATATCCACTTTGATTTGCATAGATAGCAGGACTGATTTACTAGGATGCTATTTCAGTTTTATGGTGATACAAGTAAGAGAATCACTGCATCTATCTCGGCAGTTTATTTTTTTTTTGTCAACAGAGAACAGATTGCATGATTCTATCTATATCTGTATAGGATACAGATTATCTTCTTCCTCCTTTATAGATTATTTAAAAGCAATTAAAAATTTATTTATAAAACTGATTGATCCAAGTGTTCAAGATATCCAGATTTGTGAAGGTCAATACAATGAAGAAACTGTTGTGTTTGACCCAAAAGCTCTGTCATTTTTTAAATTTTCTGAGTTAGATTTTAACTTTCTTTAAGATTGTGCAGCTACAGTATATGTGTTACTCAAAACAGCCACCAGGCAGGATGCAGTGCAGGTTTGCAGAGGGGGTGGGGTGCTATTGTCACCTCCTTTTTCCCCAACAAGTTATTGAGACAGAGAAGCAGATCATAACCAAGATTTATTGGAATAGCCATTGTTTATTAAGTTTTTGTTATTAAAATAATCTTGCTGTTGGTATTGATACCAGACTGCTGTTTGCATGGTATATTTACTTGTTTCATCACACAGCTCACAGCCACTCATAGTTACCCAGTGAGGAAGCCAAATGAAAAGTGAGGCCAACAGAAGTGGAAGGTCGCACTGGAGCACCTGTGTTCTCTTGGTACAAGCTCAGAAAGTCCCTAAGAGGAGGTAAACATGCAATCCTGTTGTCTTTGCCCATAGCAGCCATCACACTTCCGTGTGATCTGTGACCACACAACCTGTTCTTTTGAGTGCTGGGCTTCTACAGATTTGGCTAAGCCTTGGTGTCCTGAGTTTGTCAGGTCTCCAATTCATCAGAAGCACTAGATTCCAGAGCTTATGCATGCCTTTTCAAGCACCTCCTGCCCACTCCATCTCTTCCTACCTTCACATCTTGTTATTCTAAGATTAATAGGAAATAAAAGTAAAGTTGTACTATTGTGGTTTTTTTTTTCTTCCTGAAGAAAATCTCTTTCCCCTTCTGCTAGGAGTTATTGGTATTACGTCGCCTCAGATTTTGTTACTTTTCAGAAATTCAAGCATAGCAGGTATATGTGGAGTTAATATAATGTGATCTGGTAATTTGCAAGTATCATTTTATCACTGACAAAAATTGTCAGATAGTCTCCCAGCCTTTCTGCACTCAGGAATCACAGCAAAGTTTCTCCAGCCAGGGAGGTTTGCATGTCTCCTGCTTCCCTATTTTGCAAATTAGTGAACACTCTTTTTCTGTTTATAAATGTGAGAGAAAACAGAAACAGCCCCAAAAAATTACACAACTGAAAAAAGGCCCATTGTTCTGAATCGTAAAACTGCCAAAAAGGTAAATTGCAGGTCTGAAAATGAATTTATTAAAAGAAGATGGAAGACCTGTTTTTTTCAAACCTTCCAATAGAGGCACTAAATCAAATCCCAAATCTTCAGTAGCAGATATTAGACGTCAAGCTTACAGCTCCCACATTTATCTCCCCATCCTCTGGGTGTAACTTGGTTCAGTGCTGGAAAGAATAGGGCTGCTATAATTAAGATGCAAAGACATTGCCTCTGTGTTCTTCCTTGCGATATCTATATCATTAGTCCTTGAAGTCTAGGCATCCAAGACTTAAAATAAACCTAATGTGAGGAAAAATAATGTTTATTAAAATGAAAGCTGTTGACAATTTACAACTCACTTAGGAAATTAGAGCATTAGATTTTCACCATTTCTCAAAAAAATCTTTATTAAGTTGTTCTTCTTACAAAAATAATTTGAAGTGATTCATCATTTCTTCTACTAGCTCTTATAGTATCCTTTTGAAAATGATTCCTTTTAAAATTGAAATGCTAAGCTCTCTACTTTTCTTTTAGATACTGATGTGGTTATTTCTGAGGAGTGATTTATAAGCTGTAGATTCTCTTGCAGACAAAAGGATTCAAAATGAAAAAAAGACCTATTAGCAAATAGCAAAGCTGACCTAAAAAAGGTACAGTTCAGGCCTAAAACTTTGATTTGGTAGCTTGCCTCTTATGCAGCTTACAAATTTTTAAAACACATTTTGGTTGCTCTTCAAAGGGAAAGAAATATACTCAGAGGAAAAGTCTTGCAAAAGGATCCAGGAAATAGTTTACTGAGATGAGGCAGGAAAATTAAAGTTCCTCCTATGGTATTCTGCCAAAACCAAGCAAACAAACTGAGAAGTGACACAATGATGGCAGCCTTGTAAATTCCTGGACAAATGACATTGACCCTAACATCAAGTGATTACATCTCTGCAAAAGGAGACAAAGCTTTACAGAATGACCATTAGCAGTAATGCAAAAGAGCCGTTTGGAGAGAGAAGCAGAAAATTTTCAGCAATCTATATACTTCTGCAGAATAAAGAAATATTTCATAAATAGGTTGTATGTGAAAGTGTAACTGTTTCACAAAAAGCTTCAATATTTGCTATGCTATGAGAATTAAAGATGGATGTTCTCTTAGTTAATTTTGCCTTACTATTCTGTCCTGATTTTACCCCCAAATGATGCATTCACAGTTACATGATTTTTAGGTAGAAGACTTGAAAAACTCCTCACCAAATGCTGTTCTGGATGCATGGTTTCTAGGAAAACACAAAAATTTGAAGAAATATCCATTGTAGGCTACAAAACAGAGAAACAAACTCTCTATGATTCAAGAAAAGTCCTGAGCTATAAACTGTTGAAGTCTGGGGGATTAGCTGGGGGAAACAATGGTTACTAATTCTTCCCCTCTGCCGCTCTGGTTTGGATTGCTACTGGAGACAGCCGACTCAGCTGGTGCTGCCAAAGCAAGGCATTCTTGAGAAGATACTTTTGCTCTAGCAAAATACATGTTTGATTTATAAACTACTTGCAGCTATTGTCGCATATTTCTCTCGATATTTCTCTCTGAATTGACATTGTTATCTAGGACAGTTCCTTCCAGTGTAATTTTGATAGAAATTACAGAATGGAAATTACAAATTAATGTTCTTCTAGCAAAATGTAGTACCATTAAACTAGTGGGTTTTTTAAAAATTTTGTTTGTTTGTTTGTTTGTTTGTTAGTTTTTGTTGTTGTTGTTTTAGGGGGGTTATTTTTTTTCTTGTTTGTTTTTTTTTCCTTTATATAAATATATAAAGAGAAATATATATTGAAACAGATTGAAGGAATGACTCCTAAAGGAGACTTAGTTGCTGCACACATTGTGTTTTAATGAACAGCTGTGCTCTTCCATCTCAATTAGTGTCCATAACACAAATGGAACTGAAAAGAAGAGAGAAGACAAAGGGATGCATCAGCAGTATCAAGAAGTTCCTACATTTGAGTCAAAGACAAAGGTCAATTTATCATTTTTATCAATTTCTGTGAGGAATGAGAGAGGAAGAAGATTGAGTGAAGTATGTGCAAAGTAATTAAAAACCCAGGCTGAGTAGTATCCTCTTGAACACAGTTCATAGGAGACTGTGAGAAGTGTAGTTAATATCTGTAGAGATATGGCAACTAGTGAGGGCTCAGGGCACCCATAGAAGAACTGTACATGTCGGCCTTGTGATGATTTCTGCTCAGAGTACAAAAGACAAGATCTGTGGTTTATAACAGTCACCGAAATTATTTATAGTTTTCCACCTTACACTGTAATTTTCTGTTATTTGCTATGGACTGAGCTGAAGCATTTTCTGAGAGTTTTAGATGTGATTTTATTTTTTTACTGAATTCCCTTTTCTGTTTTTCCTGAAGATCTTAACTTGCAATTTTTCTTATTCTTCTATACTGGAAACGATGTACCATTACCCAGTCAGTAAGCACTCTTCCCATATGGAGTCATTGAGTCTTACAGAAATTGTCTGATAACAGAGACTGGGACAGCTACAGTACCCATGGGCTCAGGCTGGACATCAGAGAGTTTTTGTACACAGCTGCCCAAGAATATAAAGCTGGATCCCTACCAGGGTAAGAAGGCATTGCAAGCAGCTGCAGATGTGCTCAGCCTCTAGAGCTGAGGTGGTAGCTAGGATGTGATTCTTAACACAGAAATGTCAAAAAGTACAGCATGGACATCTGCATAAAGTCTGGGAGAGAGCAGCACAGTGGAGAGAGACAGGCATTTTTACTGCATGATTCATCTGACCAAATGTAGCTGTTTAGTTCAAAAAGATAGAATTCTCAGCACAGAAATGACTATTTTTTGTGTGACTAAAAGCCTCTTTGTTCAGCTGAATCCCATGCAGAGTGTCTGCTATGGCAGAGCATTGAATGGTATCTTCACCCTGATTTGCTGCAGAGCTTCCTCTGAGCTGTAGCTGGTGCTTGGATTTTCTGAAGAAAAAAGGAATCATCTTCAAGGGTTTCACTTGCCGATTTTTTTCTGCTAATATTCATTACATTTTCTCTTTTATTCCTGCTGTGAATGTATATCACTTGTCAGCCATCCTAAACTAAATCAGAGCTTAACCATGGATATATTTTAGCACTCATTCTTTAATTTTTACCCCTTAAAAACTTCTATAAAGCAAGTTACTCAGTTTAATTAGGGGAAACAGATTTGTGGGGGTTTTTGTTGTTTGGCTGTTTTTGGGTTTTTTGGTTGNTTTTTTTTTGAATTCTGAAGCCAATGAAATGCTATATAGCAATTTACATCTGCTCAAACATGTTTGCTGATGGAAAGCTCCCTATAAACATTACTACACTGAAAATGGAGCAGCCTCTGGAGAGCATGATTTTTTTGCAAAATACAGACAAAGTATTAAACATATAACCCTACTCCAGTGTGATTAATTACATATCAAGTTGCACAAGACAGGCATTCAAGTTCAGAGCACATGAAGTGAATAAACTCAGAAATATGTAGGAAAAATGAATAAGCATCTCTTGAAATTTCATAGGTTAGAGAGTTAAATGAAACTGTATAAATGTACTTCCTAGAACTAACATTGTATTTGAAAATAAAAACAAGACAGAGGTAAACAATGTCTCTTTGCTTGTTCTTGCATTTTATATAGGATGCTGCCTCACTGTATGACCTGAAAGAGCTGTTGCAGTGCAGAAAAAACACCAATACAGCAAAGAAAACCTCATTTCTTCTGTAGGCCATTTAGGTGTTAATAAAATTATTAATTGACATTGCTATACTCTACAATACCTCCCCCAGCTGGTCTCTAATCCCTTCATGTCTATAAGCATGACAGGCTTGGTCTAGTAGAAAAATAGGAGACTATTTGACCTGTTAACTTAGCAAAAATATTACTCCAAAGGGAAAACTGAAATGTAACTTTTCTTCAAATAACCTGCACTTGTTGTCATTAAATATGAAAGAATATTTTAAAAAGAGGCATTCATTTTTTTCATGCTTTTAACTATGTGGGAAATCTGATATTTTGAATGCTTATACTCGTGTCATCAGAGAATTAATTCTTTCAAAGTACCTGAAAAAGGGTCTAGGGGGAGGGTGCCTCTCAACCATTCCCCTATGATTTAATAATTCCCATTTAGTGAAGAAAATATGTTCCCTAGTTTAAGATTATTTTTAGGATACTCTAGCTTATAGTTTTGGACACACTTTCCATGGGCAAGGATCAAATGGGTCATTGCACATGGTACTTTACCTTTTCCAATCCCCATTTTGCTTCTATGCTTCTCCCCTCAAGAATACTTTCTAGAAAGGCTGAAGACTGGTAACTGAAGCAAGTCAGCTTTGTGCCACATCAGCAACATAAAAACTCTGGAATAAAAGCCAAAGGTTCTACCCTGACTATCTAACTGGTATTCTCTATTAAGAAGATACTCATAATTTCAGGTAATTAAATGGCTAGGAAACTCATTTTGTGCTTGGCAGCCAAAATGAAACATGTCAAATGAACAAAGCTTCCTTAAATAAGTGCAATACTAAGGGCTGCTTTTAATTTCAATTGGTTAATTAGTTTTACGGAATATTTTGATTAATTTTTGACTGCTGAAAATGACGTTGTAAATGAAAAGCCAACATTTTCTCATTTTTTTCTCTTGTTAGAATTGTTGGGGGTGGAAGAGAGGTTATTTTGCATTTTTCTACTGCAAGAATAAAGCTACAGAATGTTGAGTTTGGGTATTTCTGTTTGTGACAAAATATTTATGACAAATTCTGGAAAAAAATAGAAAATGTAAAAATAATTGTTTGGTAGACACTTCTCAGAAAATATGTGCATTCTACAGCTAATGTGTTGCTTCAAAATGTGGATGGACAATTCTTTCAGCCATTCTTAGAACACACTTTAGATAGCTATATCTGACTTAGCAAGCACTTTGGACTCCTGTATTATTCAATGAAATAAAAGATTATTCTGTAAAGAGATTCTTCTATTCTTTAAGTTAATGAAATAAAGCTCTTCAGAATTTTAGTATGTACAGTTACCAGATCTGTTTCTAGAATGGTAAATTCAAAAGAAGTGTTATAGATTCCATTATGCCCAAATAGAATGTTGTGTTATGTTTGTTATGTTATGTTATGTTATGTTATGTTATGTTATGTTACGTTACATTATGTTTTGCTATGTTATGTTGCTACGTTTTAACATGTCTACTTCTATTAGATCTTCCTTTCATTGTGTAACAAGAAATATCTTCTGAGAGGCTTTGAAGGTTAATATATGTAATGGCTTACAATCATATTAATATGTCTATATGTAATAATATGAATTTGTCATAAATAAATTCATTCATACTTATAACAGTATTCATAATTTTAGCCCTTTATTTCTCAGAAATAAGTATTTTATTTCACAGTTATCCAAATGGATCGGTTTCTAAGCATCCATTAGCTTTCCATTTTAAAACTTTACTGGAAGTAAACATGCACAAAATAGATTGCCAGAAGAATTGCCAAAAAATTAATTTTCATTCTTTGCATTTTTATTGAAGTCTTCTTATAAGTAGAGCTTAAAAGTAGGTGAAGTTGAGACTAGGAATTTCTACAGCTACCACTATTATAGCTTCAGGTAAAGTAGTGCATTGCAGGAAAACCCAGACTCTGGTTTTAAAGTATGTCTGAGATTGGAAGGTACAGATGTGCTAGAAATTTTTGGAGACTTGATTCCTAACGGTGCAGCAAGATGATGAGCAAAGAAAGTGAGCCTCTGTTTGCTTTTGAGTGCTACATCTGTTCTTCCAGACCTTTCATGTCAGTCGGCCTTTGATTACCATCCAGCAAGTGTGATGGCAGTGGCCTGCTTTTCAAACTTTATTCCTTTGAAGTGCTAGAGACGACTTTTACACAGAACATGTAAGTAGAAAGCTTCTTGTGTATAGCTATTGCACACAATTGCAAACAGTCTAGGGAAAGCTTGGCCCTTAATGTTTATACCCTCTGATCTTGTAGGCCCTCAAATGTATGTTACAAATAATTTTTTTTTTTTTTTGCACTGAACACAATGAGTTACATACACATATAAGAGTTTATGGGGCTTGGAACAGAGGGTTTTTAAATATACTCACCGTCTGATTTCACGCATTCATAAATGTGCTTGATGAAGTTCACATGAATCCCTTTGACACAATGATGGAGAGAAGTTGAGCTTCACCCTGATATGGATGTGCACAGACAAGAGATTTTTTAAATCAGCTCAGCTCAATGAATATACAGTGTGTCCCCTGCAGAGCTGCCAAGGTCAGTAAGAGTGCTGGTAATCTGCTCTATAAATGCCAGATGCACAAGGTATAGTGCCTCCAGGCATTTTTAGTTCACATTGTTTATAATGGAAGTCAAACGCCAAGGTTCATTACAGTAAAAAGTTTAGTGTTTCTTCCTGTCTTGCTTTGACATAAATCCAAGTACAAATAAATAAATAATGGTCTAAAGGTTCAGGCAGCATCCTTTTCCATGCTGGCACAATTCTCTAATAAAGTTTAAAGGAGTCACATAGGAACTTTACATCATTGGGAATTTTTTATACAGATTACACAACAGGATTTGTCCTTCTGCACAATCTCTTTAATTAAGAGGGAATTCAATAAAGCATTTTTCAACTGGGCATCTTTACCTTTTTACAAAAAATTTGTTTTTTATTTATTTCCTCCACTTCATATTTTGACCCATTAACCAGCAAATACAGAGATTCAGTGTGTTTTGGTCTGTGGCATGATATTTCATGTGCAGCAGGTTTTCTTTATTTAGTAAGAAAGGAATGGGCATTTAACCCAGTATGGAAACACCTGGATCTTTGGGCTCCAATCTCTGATGGTACAAATATTCGTTCTTTACAATCCCTTCTACAAATTTATGGAGTGGGGGGGTAAAAAGTCTACTGGGAATATATTACATGGAATATCTTTCTCCTAATGACTAGAAACCTTCTTCTGATTTCCACACAAGAATTATTTATGGCCAGATTCTATCCATTTGATTTTGTGCCAATGCTGCCCTTTAGTCTAAACAGATCCTTTCTTGCTCTGGTGTTTCCCCGTCTGTGTATTTATAGAGAGTAATTCAATATCATTTAGCCTCTGTTTCATTAGATTACTCAAAACCAACCCAGTTGCATTCATCATCTAAGATTCATGGTTCTCTGATATTCCTAGAGTCATTTTCTTCCCTGGTCTTTGCTGAGTGGTCCTAAATATTGCAGTTCTCCAAAAGCAACCAGTAGTACCTTGTGCAAAGACACTCATTTGCCATGCCTCCTTCTTGAAATGCCTTGCCTGATACAAGTATGAATTACCTTTGCCTTTTCAAGAATATCACTACGGTTCATGGGCATTACTGGTAAACACAGATTCTCTTATTTTCAAATCTTTTGAGCTAATAACATAAGTTCTTAATGATAGCCCTTAAGTGTAAGACATTGCCCTTTGCTTGATTGAATTTTTATCTCATGACTATTATGCAAGTCTCTAAGGTCATCAGGTCTTCCAAACCTCTTTTGTATTGGGATTTTTTCCTAACGTTATGACATCAGTAAGTTACATTAAAACAAGCTATCTTTTTGCAACAAGGTCACTGAAGAAGTATTAGCTAGTTTCCAAAGCTGATTTGTTACTATTTTCTCCCTTTCCTTTACTCTTTAACTTCTGTACTAGTTCTAAACTTCTCCACGTTAACCAATTTGTTCTCCCAAAGCACCACATGAAAAGCTTGAAAGAACACCTCAGAGAAATTCCTTTAATTTCCAAGGTAAATTACCAAATCAGTTTTACATAATCTGTTTGGTAAGGTTCTGCCTTGTTTTATGGCATTTTATGCCTTTGATTATTTTGCGCTCCCACTAAGAATTATTTTAAAACCTTTAATTTCATTCTTGCAATAATACTGGCATATTACTGGGAGTTCATGAGTAGGTCATTATTTGACTGAAAAATATCCTCTCCACTATACTTCATAATTTTTACTCCATGACCCAAAATGATGAATAAGTGAAACAGAATGCCTGGGATTAAGTTCCCAGTTTGTGGTTTAGTATTTCTCTCATGCAGCTGGAGTAACTCACAATAACCACTGGCAAAGGAAGTCACTGGAGAGCAACAAAGACTTTTAAAATGAACTTAAAATGAAAACAAGTAATATGAACTTCACTTTCTTAAATATTATTTGTAGATTCAAATTGCTAACATTTGTTTCTATTTTCTTTAGAGAGTTTTCTTCATTATTAGCATGTTCATGTTTTAAAGTTCAACATCTCATTGCCATTCATTTCTTTGAATTCACAAAGAAAGAGCTAAAGGACAGTACAGAATTAGGATCCAGATTAGCTTTCATTGCAATTCAGATAAAATATACCAAATAACCAAACCAAACCAAACCAAAAAACAATGGGGAAATGAAATGAATTTGTGAAATGCATTTCTCAGCATCTCAATTTTCCAAAAATATTGACTTTCTAGTGAAAATAATGACTTGGGCTTTTCCTTTCTAGAGCAAATGTTTGATGTTGCAGTTTGGGATATCTGGAGCACACTGGATATATTTTGTGTTCTCTTGGATTTTGATGTTGGTTTAGATGTCTAGATTAAAAAAAAACTAGATTAAAAAAAAAAACCCAAACAATTTCCTTCTGCCATTTGAGGAAAAGGATATGCATAGCCTCTTTCTACCTTGGCAAGGAGAGAGATGCAATACTGTAATTTACAGGGGGAAACACAATTTATATGAGGGGGTGAATTAAAAAAAAATAAAGTTTGACTTATTAAAGGGAAATATCAGACACTAGTAGGCCATACAGCAAAGACACTAATATTTTTAGACTTAATATTTCCATCTTGCAATAATTCAGGCATAGACTTTGATTGCCATTTTAGACATTGTGAGCCCTACTGTTGGAGTTTATGAATTCTTCAATTATTTAATCATCCAACATGCATAATTTTATATGATCTAAATATGATATAAATGAGCAGTACTTGATAGTTCCAGAGCACTGAAGAATTTCAGAAACATTTTAGATTTGCATCCCTTCCTTAAAAAATGCTGTCATTTCTTTTGCTCAAGAGCTTCCTTACTCATACTGCGAGTATGAGCACAAATCACTTTACTGCAGTATTTTCTCCATGGCTGAGTTACAAATCTGATGTTTACAAAGTGTAGAATGGTCTTGTGGAAAAACAGAGCGTGGGAGTGAGGAAGTTCATATTCTAATCCTGGCTGTGCCCCAGGCTTCTGTATGAAACCATGGGCAAGTAATTTAACCTCTTTGATCCTCAATTTATTTGCAGGAAACTGGGGGGAAAATGATACAGTCTGTCTTGTGAAGGTGTCAGGAGGGTACCTTCTGGCACTTTTAGATGGAATTGAGGGCTCCAGAAAAGCAAATCTTATTACCTTTTAGCCCACTTCTATCTATTAACTATCAGTGGAGATGGGATCAGAGGTATTGCCACCTGCCAAGGGAGGTGCATGAAACACTCAGTTGAAGGTTTACCTAAGTGTTCAACATTAACTATTAAAGCCTTCATTCATGAATTCCAAGTAGAAAAAAACTTCTTTTAGTGCCATAATTTATTTGTATTTTTCATTATGATTCCTGTGATCACCCAAAATAAATTTCAAATGGGAGATTAATTATTGATGCTCAGCATCTCTTCTCTGAAAATTGTCACTTGGAACATGTTTTCTAGGCACAATCCACACTTTAAATCACTTTTGATTTATAAACTGATGCCAATAGTGGAAAGATAAACTTGGCATCTGGATATTTGAAGCTGACAGGTGTGTTGTGACCACTTCTTCACTATGGAAACTGCAAGGAAAAAAAACCAGGAAAAATAGAGATAGCCGTTAAGAACTGCCAAGAGTCAGCATTAGGTTATTACTTTAATTACAAAGGGGATGCTGATTTGCTTTGTAATTCCAAAGTGAAGTTTCTGTTCAATGTCCAATATATGTCTGAGATTAGGCTTTCATGCCAGTTTTCAATAAATATAGAGGCTGATACTAGGAAGGCTGTGTAAGCATATGAACAGAAAAGGAGAAAAACAGAATTACGCCTTTTTGCTATAATTTTGGAAGATCCAAATCCATCCCTATGTCAAGGACGCCATAAGATTAATACAAAACAGGAAAGAGAGTGTAAATCTGTAAAATCGCTGTTATAGTCTACAACATAACAGAAGATTATTACAGATCTTTGTCATAAAGGTAATACATTAATGTAGGGGGTCTTAAGTGCAATTATTTAACTTTGAGGAATTTTATCCCAGCATGCTGTAGAGCAATACCTCATGCTGAAATTAGCACACTCCTGCCCCTCAAAAAATCCTTAAAAAAGGATGAATTTCCCATTCCCGAGCAGTGTCTCAGGTAAATTGTCCATGTGGGACCTGACCAAGAAGCTCTTGGGTCTTGTTGAGCAGCAGAGCAAGAGAACATCCCACAAGGTTGCTACAGCAGCCCTTTGGTGACTACACTGAAGGAGCTCTTTTCCATCACTCCTGTTTTAGATCTAGGTAGGGATGTGACTTCAGTGAAGTATGGAAGTGCTAAATTAAAAGAATATGTATATATTAAATGCAAATTTTGTTTGCAGAAGAGGATTTGTACTACTGAGGTTAGGATGGATGGCCTTGTGACTGAAATTTTACAGACAAACATTCAAGTCTTAGGTCTGTGACTTCACATCTTGTACTTGAACAAGTCATCTGATTTCCATGATTCAGATAGTCATTTGTATTCTTTGTTCTCTCTGACAAAGGAAACTTATTCCTGTATGTTCGTACAGTGCTTATCATACAGGACTCCTAGTCTTTCAACAGGTTAATGAGGTGTAAGTTATAGTTTGAATTTATGATATCAGGTACTCTGCAATAACTGCCTTTACTTATGCCATGGTAAATGTAGGTAGTTTTCTTCTTCAGTGAGGAACTAGCTGTCTCACTTTTACTGTAGAGTAAGAGCAAGCACTCAGCCTGTTGTTAGAGAATAGCAAAAATGCTATAAATCTACATCCCACATTACCATGTGAAAACTTATGCATGTAGCTGTCTTTCTGTGCAGGGATTTTTTGAACTCCAGTACATGTAGATAACACAACTTTGAAATCACCAAATCTTAAACAGCAGACTTTTAAATGTAAAATACAGAAAGTTAAGGATTTTGTGTGTGTGTGTGTGTGAAACGCATCTTAAGATTCTCATCTTATTTGCCAAGGAAATTTGTAACTCTCATCTTTTTTTCCTCTTACTTTGATTGTTATCATACTCTTCATCATCCTTCAAACTTCTGAGCGACAAATACACCAGAAGGTGAAGATTGTAGGTAATCTGTGTTTGCTAATAAGTGAAAGTTTGGTTATTGATGGTAGATAAAAGCAGTTAAATATTTCCTAAGTTAAGAAAACTTAATGATAATTCAGGGTGAATTTTTAAGGAGTTTAACAATTAGTGTTTGTCCTTAGGCTGAGTTAAAAACAAATCTACATTCCCATCATAACAATACAGAACATTAGAAAAATATTTGTTGTCCTTGTATCATGCCCATGTAGTAGGCAATATCCTTATTCAGTTTGCATCACGTTTCATTTCCATTTAACCTAATTTGCACCTGGGTTTTGCTCTTTTCTTTTTTTCTTTCTTTTTTTTTTTTATCTTCAGATATTTGAAATCCAAAATAAATAAACGCTGGCTTGTTACCAACTGGGTGCTTGGGTGCTCTTCTACCGTGTCTGTCTTGTCACTTTCCTGATTGGGCTATTTCTTTTAGTCTCCATATTGATTGCTATTATGCTTTGCCACTCTTTCCATTCCCTTGGTCTCTGAATCTGCAATAGTTTCATCAATATAATTTCATCAACTTACATTTCTTTGAAACATTACCTAAGGGACTTCACCTTGATTGCTGTTTTTTACAAAGTTTCCAAGATGGTCTTCCTTCTAACACAATCTCTGTTTTCCTTTTAGATTGAAAGCAAAACTGAAGAATGCACCCATGCAAATTCCTTCTTTAAAGTTTTTTTCTAATAAGATCATTATTAAGATTTTTTTTTCTCCTCAATGTTCACTTCTTCTTAACGTTTTCTGCTATCCCAAATTAAAAGAGACAAGGTAAATTTGTTCCAAATGTGTTAGAAATCAGAACACCCTGAAAAGATCTGAGTAGTTCAAAGTCAAGAAAGGAAATTATATTTCCATGTAATTTTAAAATATTACCAACACATTACCTACATCAACATTTTCCAAAGCTTGTTCAATTGAATCTTTGGAAACAAAATGTGTTGACTGGCTGAGATCTGATTCACCATTACCCTACAGCAGTGGAAGCTACTGAAGATAATCAGGGGTGTTATCAGCTCTGGCTTTTATTGTTTCTGCATAGCAAACTAGGCAATAAAGAAAACTGTAAATGCAGGATTTATTCTTTGCAGGGGTATACCTCATGCTTGGAAGATTAATGAAGAATTCCTGGTTCACTGTTTACTAAAGATACCTCTATTCTATAGTATTTTAATTGTAAATCCCTTATTTGACATACTAACTAATAGCTCCTGCTGAATTAATAAAAGCGACATATTAACTTTAAATCCCAGATAAAGTAAAGATTGCTGTTTTAATATCCCATCCATATCCTTTATCTTTCTACAGGGGCTTTCAGGCCAGTAGTTTTAATAACATGCATGAATGAAGATGCTCTTTTTTAACACAAATGGTGGCAAAGAGTTTTTCCTTTATATTAGCAGGCAATCAATTCCAATAGCTTTTTAATGCTTTTTTAAAGAATCAATTTTAAAGCAGAAGCTCTTCAGGGGACCCTCTTAAACTTCTTCACAGCCAGTCTCCTAATTTCCTATTACAATACAATCTAAAGCAGCTACAAAAATAATGCAGATAATGTTTGCTGGGTAATGATTTCCAATTTCCCCATTCCATGTACCCTGTTATTAGGAGGATCATCTTCACTGTGTAAATTAATTTTCAATTCACTGCAGGGGAACATTACAATGATTTATTCAGCACTGATGCTGAAGAAAATGTTGGGAGGTTCTTGGCAATCTGAAAAACAAAATCAATTTGTTTTGATCATTACCATATTACAAAATTTTAAGACAAAGGGTTCACAGTAATATTTAGGGGTTAACCCACACCTTACAGAAGCAGTAAGTTTGATCCTAGGTATGGTTGCCTGACCAGAAAAGGCAAGAAAAATGTCTGAGACTTGCTGGTTTCTCTGCATGTCTCAACATTATGGAAGCATTGAGCATATTCTAGGGGTTTCTGTGGAGCTAGAAAACAAAACAGATCAACCTTTCAGTCACTAAGACTGTCTCTGGTCACTGAAGAAAATGCTTGCTGTAATTTAGACAAGGAACAAATTGTTTCAAACTCAGCTGTGTTATTGGTAATGATACCCAGTATTTGGGAGAGTTCCAGGCTAGGAAGAAGGACTAGAAGAATTTTCACTTTCACAAATAAAGGATTTGCTGTAGAGCAAGCATCTGTTAACTAGTGTTCAGGGGAGTTGCACCAAAATGCTCACTCACTGTAGTGCTCATACCAGGCAAAGCAGCACCTGTTTGGTTATTTTGATTTAGCTGTTGCATTTCAAAAAGTGAGATTTGTGTCCCCGCACATTCAATGAGCACAAATGAAAAATCTGATCCACATGAGAGTCTCTTTGGACAAAAGAGAGAGAAGTAGACAATCTTTGGAGTCAATTACTCTGTTTTGTTTAGATGTCAGTTAGCCAATCTCAGGCATGAATACTTCCCTCAAGTGACAGTAAAGAGGATCTGCAGCGATTATTTCAGACCAAGCTGTAGATTTTGATATAGAAGATGTTTGTGTTTTATTTACTGATGTGTTTTGCTGTGTTGCCTATGATATTCCAACATTTTTCAATAGTTTAAAGATCAGTGGAAATACTATTTTCATTTGAAAGTCTTTGAGGGGCGGTTGATATGCCCCCAAGTCATTCAGCACCAAAATGAAGAAATTTTTAAAACTAAAGCAAGTTAAAAATTCAAGCCCCATCCACATAAAATTGAAGCTTGAGAAATTGGTTGAAGGGTTTAGGGATGAACACAACAGAAAAAAAACCCCAATCATTTCTGAATTGCTGAACTGGAAATTGCCCCTTTCTGTAGTTACAGTGGTAAGAAGAATACCCCAAACATAACAAATAGGATAAAATCCATTGGTCATAGTCCTAAAGGAATTTTTCAATGGTAATTGTGAGTTGTCACTATTGCTAGTGTTTCCACATATCATGCAATATTAAAAAAAAAAATAAATTGAACTACAAATGTATAGCCTGAAGCTGAAAGAAGCTTGATTTCAATGGGACCAGTGAAAGATTAAGACAAAACCTGTGCAATTCCATTGCAGTAACGTCTTCTGGGCTTTTTCTTCCATATTGATACAATATTGGAAAACTGGAAAAGAATTGTACTTTTTCTGTCATATGTCTATAATCAGGCATTAAATATATCCCAGTCATCATGCTTCCAGTATGCTAGTAGCACAGTTGTCACATTGAGTTTTTAACAGCATGTTGGCAGGGAGCCGAACTGACAATATTTATTAAAAATAAAACAGTAAGGAAGAGCAAACACTCGTGACAAAACTGCAAGGGAAGGTGCTCATAACACATATATCTAGGTTTCCTGATTTGAAAGAAAATGAAGACTTTTCTGAGTATATGATTTTGAAAATAAACAAAATTAAAGAGAAATGAATTTTTTTTTCCACCGCAAACCATGGTCAAATGCCTCATACCAGAGGAGTGAGACTCATCTTCAAAATATTTTGTCAGCTTCAGTGAATTGACCTGGTAGTCTACATTTGTAATTATAACATACTCAAAGGGTTATGTACCTATGCAGTTGACAATCTAGAATTCTTTATGAATGTTTTTTGTAGAGAATCTTAGGAAGGTACACACCATAGAAAAAAGCATACTGTAATATGTTTCCTGAAATATCATGAAAGTTTTTGACAATGAGCTATTTGTGGGCTTCTTATTGAAGAAACTGTATCTGATAGACTTTGATAAAACTAAATGCTTTCTGGATCTGCATAAATTACTGTCACCAGCAGTATCTCACTGCAAAGAAGTCTACTGCTTCAAACATGATGATATTAAATGGTATTCCCTTCTTCTGTTTCAATCTCTTTCCCTAATGATCTTTTTTCATTCCTCCAAGTAATTTCAAAACAAATTTCAATGTGAAATTTTTCTCTTCCTACTTTTCCGTACTTATTCTCCCTCATATTTCTCCCTCAGGTTGGAGAATACTGGTCATCTTTATCTCCCATAGTATGTAAACTATTCCAAATACTTCATCATCCCTATTGCTCTTTTTGATATAATTTCTGCTAAAAACTTGATGCTAAGTAAATGGGACCTTAGACAAAGCAATAAAGCAACTTACTTTGCCTCTCATGACACCCAAACCAGTACAAACCTGTGTTGTATTTTAAATTGTGTTTTTCTTACCTTACAGTTATTATCATTGTTTGTGCTTTTAATAGACAGTTTTATAGTACATGTTCTCACCTGTAATAGTAGATTTGAAAATAATGTTTCTTTTGTGCCTGTAAATTAAAGTAATATATGAATTTAATTTCATTTCCCTAACTTGTAAGTTCAGTAATATGAGAAAATTAGAAGGAAATCCATTTTACATGAATCTGTCTAGGCATCCAGTGACACTCATCAGTGCTAGGTGTCTACTGCTTCCTTTACAGTCACTGGAGAGAAATAAGGGCATCTCTGGAGACTTATTCATCTCATTTTAAGAGAGATGTTTGTGTTATATGGTCTGAATTGGTCTCCAGGGGATGGGGATAATTGCAACATGGAGGTCCTCTCTTCTATTCCTCTAGGCTTTTTCAATCATGGATTGCAAGTAATAACTTTGATTAAAATGTGAACTTTCAGGCAACTAATTAGATTAAATTACTCCTATTGTCAGTGTCTAGGTTTGTAAGGGAGAGACAAATAAGATTAATACTATGATCTGGTGTTTTTATGGACAGCAAGATGTAGTTAAAGTAAAGGAATACAGGCAGGGTCCCCTTCTCCCTCAGTTCCCACACCCACCTCAGAGGACAAGGGGAGCCTTTTCTCTCTGTGCAGCATGCTCCTCTTCCACTGTGCAGTCAATCTTTCTAGGCTGCTTTAGAAACCTATTTTAGCACTACATCCAGATCAGATCGCTCCTTGTCTCCTTGAAGGGCACATATTGTATTGCAGTGTAATACAAATAAAACTGGTAGAAAAGTTACTGAAACATGTCCTGCCTCACCAGACTCCACCATTCCTTCCCCAGACTCTTGCAACTTCCTCTCTTTTCCTTTCATGTCAGCAAAACAAAGAAATCACTTTTAGCTAGGCTAAAAGTGCCACAAATTAGCAAGGATATCATTCTTAAGTATCACTGTGCTATTATGATAAACACAGCATATTCCAGGCAGAAAAACTGCAGATTATGGCAACCTTTGGTAAGTATGGATAGTATTAAAAGTTTGAATATTCTTTTTTATTTTTAACACCCAAAAACCTATTAGGATTTCAAATTAAAAAAAGAAAAAAAAGAAAAGAAATATCCATTTGTGAATACTTATCTCCCAGATCCTTTGTGCATCTTAAGCAGAAAATTATATATCCACTTATTTCAGAAATCTAGTTACCATATTTGAACATCTGAGCTATTTGAAAATAGCAGGAATATATATTCTTAATTTTTCTTCCAATTTTGAGATTGTGAAGGTGTAAAAAGAAAAATACGTATTAAAAATCTATGTCATGAGATGTCCTCCTTTCAGAAAAAGAAATATGACCCCTTTACTACTACAGTAAAGTCCTTTCTTGTCATATGCAAAAAGCATTAATTCCATGCTCACTGGAAATAGAGATTTGCATAAAAGAGTCTAGTACAGTATTTATTGAAGAATTTTGAGAAAGGAGAATTACCACTTTGAGATTCTTTCAGAAGCTAACTGAGATCCTGTTACAGATTAAATTCTCGAGTCTCTTAAAATTTTTTAGTTCTTCAATTATTGCCCCCCAAAAGAAGCAGGTAACACAAGTAATACTTTATGAGTACAGTAATTTCACGATTATAAGCCACACCATTTTGACTAAAATTTTGGTCCAAACCCGAAGTGCGGCTTATAATCAGGTGCGGCTTATATATGGACAAAGAACGAAAAGTTGCTGTATTATTTTGGAGGAGAGGTGTCTGCTGAGAAAGGCAGGAGCTTCTCTTTGAAATGGAGAATGTAAATCCTCTCCCTCCAAATTATTATAATTTTGAAATCAAG
>PYHW01010093.1:333255-377790 GCA_013186435.1 Turdus rufiventris
CAGAAATCTGGTTTTCCTCTGGAGTCCAGTGGAGAAAGGGGCTTCCTTAGTGTCCCAAAACCCCTGTTTTTATCTTGGTAAGAAATGTTGGGCTCTTCCCCCTGGCTGGAGCACCTTCCAATGGGATGCAGTAATTTTATCAGTCATACAGTGGGACTCAATGAGCCATTAGCAGAAAATGACTCGCTAGAGGAAGGATGGGTTGTAAAAAGATAAAGAACAATGCCCTGCATGGTTTCAATGGATGACCCATTAGNAGAATATCTCCCATGGAGATAAGGATCACTGCCCCCACCCTCAACAGATGGTGATAGAATAGATACCTTTTATCACATCCTGTATTATAACATGCAGCTTATAATCAGGTGCAGCTTATAATTGTGAAATTATTGTAATATTTTTATGTCTTTACAGAAGCTTGTGCATCGGTAGATACTGAAGTCTTTATCAAGTGTACTTCATCTTGGTACACAAGACTATGGCAGATGAGTCAAGATTGGCCCCTTCTGTATAATTCTTCCCCCACAGTCTTCTAAGATTTCTCTGGAGCTCAAAGGTCTGCAGGACCCTATTCACAGAATTGCATAGGTTTGCATGAACTCTAGGAAGCCACCAAGTCTGATCTCCTGCTCAGTACAGTCAGATCTCCTGAGCTTTGAAATTGCATGAGGCTGCTCAGGGCCTTGGCCAAGAATTTTAGGTATTTCCAAGGATCGAAATTCTCCTCCTCCTTATGCAGTCTCTCCAGTTTTTGACCACTATCACTGTGAGGAACTTTTTACTGGATTTACTAGTAAATCTGAGCTCAGCTAAGTTCTGATGACTCAAAGACCCATTTGTGTTGTGTGGTACTAGAGTATCTCCAGGCCAAGACCTTCAAGGAAGCACTAGAACAACTCTGTCTTCTCTTTTCAGGATAGAGGGCACTAGGCCACCAGTCCTGAATCAAAATTCTGAAGACCATTAAAACATACTTATTAAGTGAAGCACAAATCCCAGACTTGCTCCATGTGTCCTTTACCCTCTTGGCAGAGCCTGGGTTATGTTCCTGAAGACAGTGGGACAGATGGACGTTTCAAGAAGGATTGATAGCATGTTCTGATGTTTCCACTTTTGTTAAAGCATCTGAAGTTGTCCTTGAGAACTTTCACCTCCACAATTTACTTGAGGGATCTTGTAGCAGAGAAACTCATCCAACTGGGTAGTGTAAAGAGTATTAATGCTATAAGGTAAGAAGTCTGTCAGTGTGAGGATGTATTAAGATATTAGATAAATATGTTTCTAGGCCAATTCTAGAGCAACAAGTGGAAATGGGATAAACCAAAAACTTCATGATGATTTAAGATTCATCCTAATCTTTTTTAAATATCATTCTAATCAAGAAACTCAATTCAATTAATGAAAAATTAATCTAGATATAAAGGCACTGCAGATCCTAAAATCAATTTATTACCAGTGAGACATATAATATTTGCATTCCTTTTTGGTCACTAACTAGTCCAATGGGATCTGACTTCAGAAGACATAATCTGTGAGGCAAAAATGACAAAAATGACAAGAATAGGATTTCAAGTTGTCCTCAAAGCAAGCTACATTTCAATCAGAGAAGGAAGAGAAGCGCATAGGAAAAATGAAGCACAAAATTAAACACTCTATCTAAAAATATATTTTCATGTATATCTGATTGGTAGGGAAATCTACTGTTGACTAGGATTTAGGCTTCATTTTGTGTTTATTGTCTCACCCAGAACTGTTACTTGTTTTGACAACACTTCTATTTCTTTCACAGTAAAGTTATATAGACAACATGAGTTTCATTTTGCTTATAGCAAAACAAACCACAGTAAAATAAAACCTGTTTTAGCAACACTGTGGCATTTTTAATTATTTCACTGAAATTTTGACATAACACAGTAAAATAAACCCCTATGAAGATTATCTTTTTATAAAAGTTGGAACTGAACTGATATGATTTCAAAAGAGTGAAAAATATCCAAAATAAATCTAATTTTTTAAAAATTAAAAGTCTCTGCAATATCCATCTAATTGCTCTATCCTTATTAAAATTTTGCTAAATTAAAAGGATAATATAGCCTGCAATTATGTTTCTTTTCTAAAATAAAAATAAGTAGGTTTTAGTTCTGGATTAAAAAAAAAAAAATCAAAACTATTTGTAAGCACAACTCAAAGTGGCACCATTTTCATTACCACTCCCATAAAATCTGGTTGTTTTTCTTTTAGGAAATCAGTTTGGCACAGGTTTTTTGGAAAAGACCTGGAAATCTAATTGAAAAGGATAGATAGGCTGACTTTATTTTCCTATTCTTTGTGCAATCTGAGAGCACAGTATGCCACCCTAAAGATGGTCACCACGAATCCCTGTTTAAGGAAATGTCAGAGAAGCAGCAGCAGTGACATGTGTCCCCTCTACACTGAGCTTTTTATTTGTAATGAAATGCTTTTTACTCCGGAGCTTTTGCCAGTCCAATGTGTGGGTTAATTTTTTTCTTCTTGTATCAGAATCTGTTCCAAATAAATGTGTGCCTATATTTTTGCAGTGCTCAGTGAACTACGAGACGTGCAACTGCTGTGCAAATAGATTAGATTTAATAATAGAAGCATATGTCCAGGGTCCACTGGCAGTTTTCTCCAGTTTGATAAGATCAAAATACTAAACATAACCATGTTTTTGTGCAAACTTTACACAACAGAAGCATTTTGTCATTAAAATTACAGTTTGTTTTTGGCTCAAATCGCTGCAATATCACAGCTGTGTTTTATGAGAACATGCATAAATTCCTCGCGATGATTTTGGGCTGGATTGACAAATGTCATATTTCCATTTCTTTTTAGAATGATGCCATTACAGTTGATTGTTGATTTTAAATTTTGATGTGAATGAGATTAAAGGAAAAAAAAAAAAAACAACCAAAAAAGACAAAAAAACCCCCAAGAAACAAAACAAAAAAACTAAAACCAAAGCCAAAACAAGCAATCAAACAAGAAAAGCCACCCAATATTAAAGCAAAACACTATGAAGAAAAGTGTTGGTTTATTAGTCTTGTGTCTTATAGATTTCATTTTCCATGGACCTTATTCAGTTATGTCCTTTTTCCAAAAGTATTTTCTGATGCAGAGAAGATGGGAGCTATTCTGCAACACAAAGACTATCAATTTAGTATACATGCATTATAAGCGCTTTGTCTTGCTTTTCCTCTGTTTGTTACTAAGTTTTTTAGAAAAAAAGAACAACAAACCAAAGCAAAGCTTGAAACCCTACACATAAGTCTTTGTGTTCCTGTATTGGAGACTTTGTGACAGCGTTTAGTGGCTAGAATACGGCACACTGAGAATGGTAGTGGTGAATTACCTTGACCTTTACAATGTTCTTAATTTTGGTTGGCTACTCATTCCACTCATCAACATTTATAGCCACACTCATTTCTGGGGAAGGTAGAACTAGGTAGTAAAACAGAAAATGTCAAATGCTCCTGTACTCCAAGGACATGCTAGACATTCAAATTCTCATACTTTATTATCATAGCAAAAGACTCCAACAAGAGTAGGAAATAACCTTACATTAATCTACACACCTGACAGACGGTAACAAAGAGGAGAAATGGCACAAGACAGCCTATTACAACTTTAAGATGTTCACTTTGTGGTTGCCTTCAGATGCTGCTCATCCTTCCTCGGATGAGCCATAAACAATGGAGTCCCTGGACATGTCTGCTGGTGTGTACGTGCTCTGCTGTTCTCCTGCAGTCAAACCTGGAGATCACAGCACAGTCTCCTCTAGGGGCTGCACCTGCTGCCTGCTGGTTACTCTGGCACCTCTGGATCTGCTTTTCATTATAATCCATTTAGTGATGGATCCTTTTAAGATGGATCCATTTAAGATGCACTTTTCTATTCACTTGTCCATCATATTCTAAGTTCTTCTTTTCTTAACTTCAACCCTATGATTTAAAACTCACTTATTTCCCTCCTCTCCTCACTTACATGCAGTAAAATGCACTATTTACACTTAAATGCACTAAAATTCTAGCAAAAATATTACCCTCAGTGATATAATGATTGCATCACAATTTAGAGGGCAAAAAAGTGATGCAGAAATAATGAATGGCAGAAAACTTTATGCTAAATTATTTGAATTATGCATTTGACTTTAATATCCTGATCAGTAAAACATTTAGGAAGATAGTAACATTGAGAGAGTAACACAAATAGTTTTGTAGACAAAAGCTCTTCCTGCTTTTAAGAGACAGCACAAAGTTTTCAAATTATGCTGGGTTTAAAAATCTTGTATATATTACAAGTGAAACATTTTTGTGCACCTTCTTCCTGCTCCCCAAATGCAAAATAGACACACTGAACTGTAACATAGCCAGCACAGAAAAACAAAGAGATAAAAATGTGTCTAATCCAGCCAAAAGGGAGTACAGTTTGTCTATACCAGTTTGATCTAGTTACTTATTTATTTTCAATTGTCACCTTGTTTGTGTTATCATGAAAAAGTATTAAAGTGGAAATAAACCTTAGTTATTTATCTCACTGCATCAGAGAATTCAAACACTATATCAAGGTACTCAGTCTCTGTCAGACCAGTACATTATTTCCCAGTCATCTTGATATTATTCTTTGGAGATAAAACTGGATGAATATACTGTCCCTGTTATGAATTCATAAGATTTTCAAGAGACAAAACCCCTCAAAGAGCAGTAAAAAATTGTCAATAAATGCCCAACTTAAATAATTCAGCCTGTATTGTCACAGTAACGGTTACTACATTCAATTATAAGTTAAAATGTCTTCGCAGTTCATTATACTTCATTTTGTTAAAAATGCTGTGAGTTCATTTATATATGTTATATAAAAATGCAGATTACCTTTGTATAGACACAGAGAGTAACCTTATGTCTGCACTGACAAAATCCCAGAACAGATGAGGCTGGAAAGGACCTCTGGAGGCCATCTAGTTCAACATTCTAGTGAAGCAGGACCATTTCCAGTTGTATATGAATACAGCCAAGGGTGGTGACTCCACAATTTGTCTGGGCTTGGTAACCTTTTCTATAAAACACTGTATTCTGATGTTCTGAGGGAACCTGCTTTGTTACAGTTTGTACTCATTGGCCCTAGTCTTGTCACTGGCACCACTGTAATGCCTCTGGCTCCAGCCTTACTGAGCCATTGCACTCTCCTTTTAAGTATTCATATATATTGACAAGGTCTTCTTGAGCTTTCTGTTCTCCAGGCTGAACAATTCCAGTTTCCTTAGCCTTTTGCCAGAGACATGATACTCCAGTGCCTTCAGCATCTTCATGGCCCTTTGCTGGGGTGTCACCAACATGTCCACATCTCTCTAATAGTGTGGAACCCAAAACTAGACCCAGAATCCTAGATATAACATTGCCAGTGCTGAGTAGAAGGGAAAGATCATGTCGTTTGACCTTCTGGCAATATTTTGTCTCACACACCCCAGGGGAATATTGATCTTTTTTTCTTCAAAGGCACTTGCTATTTCATTTTCAACCTGATGGCCACCAGGACCCCAGGTCCGTTTCTCCCAAGATCCTTTCCAGCTGGGTGTTCTTCAGGATATATTTGTGCATAGGACTGTCCATCCCTCGGTGCAGAATTATGCCCTTCCTCTTGTTGCACTTCCTGAAGTTCTTTAAATTGTCCAACTTCTTTATAGTAGTAATTACACATATGAGTAACAAAAAATTTGGCATGTAAATTTTCTGCAAATGAGGTTGCTAACTTTCAGAATAATATCTATAAAAGTGATGTCAAATGTGATGAATGTCCGATCACCATAGTTTATATTCTTAACAACTTTGAAAAACTATGTTATACTGTTACTTCCCATAAAAAAATCTAGAGAGCTGTTTTATTTTAGCAGAGGATCTGAATTAAATAAAACTTGGCAAGTAATATCTTAGCCAGTATGTTTCCCTTGAGTAAATGTTCATTTTTTAAAATAATTCTTTTCTTGTGCATCAGTTTTACCCATCTAGATAACTACTGATTCAATTGAACGATTGTGTAAAAGCAGGAGTAACCATTGGGAAATAAAAGCTTATGTGCCATTCTGTTAGAGGAGATTTTTTTCTTACTTGTTACAGGGAAGTCACTTGCATAAAAAAAGAGTTTTGCTACCATTAAAACTCAATAAAGCCTTTTACAACAGCACAGCATTAATCAAATAATCTTAACCTTGTCACGTGTTTACATTAGATTTAGGAAAGCTTTGCTTTCATTCTGAATATTGTGTTAATCTTAATTTCTTCTCTGGAACCATTGTGTGTATGATTAAATAACTGCCATGTTACATCCCAGGAGGGGAAGCAAGTCTTGAAGAATCCCATGGGGAAGGGTGTTAGGATATTCAAAATTTATATGTATTTTTCATTTCTACAATTAGTTCAGTGGATATTCTAGTTTTGCAAGATTGTTTGTGGTATAGAATATGGTAAGTTGCTCAGTTCAGGTTCTTTCATTTAAACACTGGTCATATCTGCATTATATTATACCTCTATCTAGTTCTGTAATATAATGAGAAAATCTCAGGTACAGAAAATCTTAAAGTGCCCAAATATTATTACACTTTTATATCCATGTTTTCTCTAAGAATCAGCCATAAGCATTTCTTATTGAACAAGTGTTCTCTTCAGATGGCAAAAATGCAGATATTCAAGTAATGAAATATATTTCACACTTACCCATAAGTTTTCTAAATAGTAAAATAAGCGACTTTTAAAATTCCATCCTTGGATTAATATTGAAAGTAGAGAAGCAAGAATGAACATAAGTTTGAAATGAGTTTTACACAGAAAGCAAAACAGACACCTGGCATACAGCATACAACAGGAAAACTATCAGATAGCCACTTCAGGAAGAGTGAGCAGTCTTGTTAAACTTTCAGGGAGTAAGGCTAAGTCCTATGTGAAATCATGGTTCGAACTGCAGAGGGCTGGTTGAAGTATCTACTATGTCAACTTCCTTTAATACTGCTTCCTTTCAGACTTCCCTGTAGAGGGAATAAAGACTAATTTATTTCCTTCATAATTATCCATAGGATAATTATTTGAAGGAGTAAGTGAGTAGCTACAGTGTTAATCTGGAAAACAATCCTTTGTTAGAAATTGTGTTCTAATGACGAAAAGCTCTGTCCCTTTAATAACTTTCAGTTCTATTAAAGAATTTTTTTTCTTGCATTCTGGGAAAAGGCATTAATTCATAGTCTTTTTGTAAGCTCAGTTTCTCTACTGCAAATCTCCTCTGGGGTATATAGGAAGAGAAAAAGAGCTGCAACAAGAGATCTATTCTTTCATAATGTGTTCTGTGAAAAACCTCAGACAAGAGTGAAGAATTTCCATATCCATAGAAAGTGAAGTAGGGTATCGAGAGAAAAGCGATACATAAAGATCTCCTAGGTAAGGCAAAAGAAGGTGTTAGGAGATGATGTGGCAAAAAAACAAGGTCTGTTTTTTGTGTTTTGATTTATTTTTTTAAAAGAAAATGTATTAGTAAGCCACAGATTGTCTGTGACAAGGGCAATTTGAGGATGATTTTCAGTTACAAACCTTCATCTCCCAAACAAACCATTGTCTCCTTACATCTTTGAATGTGTCCCTATATTTTTGCCTTTTTGAACCACAGTCAAACATCCATTCTGTTGGTTTCTTTCCATCTCTTTCCATCCAGAAACCAGGACTTCAACCATTAAGTTTCGCATTCATGTGTCACAGTTTTCCTTGGGGCCTCTACTGCCAAGTCCCTAACCCAGACCTCACCTGTGTGTTGAGAGGAAAGAGACCACATTCAGTCATGGATGCTGACATTACCACATGGCTGTGATCCACTCTGCAGGTCAGTTTATTCCAAGTCAGGGAAATTACTCCTATCCTTGCCTATTTCATATGTGCTGCCAATCCTATCCTATGAGGTCCTGAATTTCTTTAGGATCACAGTTTGCACAATTTGATGGGCGGTTTTCCTCCAAGGCAGGCATTAGTGCTTAACAATACAGGATAGTCGGATATGAACAGAGAAGGGGAGAAAAAGAATTCAGTAACTAAGACTGGGGGACGGGAGACGAGTGAGAGGGAGCTTCTTACTTAAAACTGGGTAATTAAGTCTCTTAGATTTTCCAGTAGTAGTTACCCTGACAAAACCCAGGTTTTGAAACAACAATAGATTTAAATGCAGACATCCATACTGAGATGGAAGCAAAGTGACTAAAAATTCAAAGTCAAAGCAAGATATCATTTCTAATTTTCTGTAAAGATTACTTTTGGCCATTTTCACACTGTCTGTGCTCTCAGTTAAGCTTTTTTATTATTATTACTGAAATTTGTCAGTAAAGCTAAAGATCATGACTTAGCCATAAGTTATTCATCTGATCATTCCTCTAAGAATATCAGTATCCAAGATAGAATTCCCTTTATGAGGAGGCATGTTTCTATTCATAACTTAAGTCCAAATCAGGTTAGTTGACAGTCTTTAAATTCTTTTTTCACTTTGTTGCTTACTTAATGATGAATTAAAGAAAAATTCAGTAGATGTATTTAATATTCCTCTTTATATCACTAGAATATATTACCTTTCAAAAATTTATAGTGTTCATTTATGTCACCATGATGTTTATTTCTTGCTTTATTTGACTTAGCTATGTCATTCAATTATTATAAATTTTGTATTTTAAGTGAATGAATCAGCCTGATTTACTATTTCACCATCTGGATTTAATTGTTGATAGTTTTCCCCTCTTTGTTGTAAAAGAGTAAGTACAGAGACTTGCCGTAGATCAGGCTCTGGAATACCTCATATTTTCCTGAAGGAAGTCAACTACAAAATAAATTTTGAATCTCAGGTTCTATTCATTGGTATTTTTATTTTATATAGGAACACCATAGCAATATCAAACATACTATGTTCTTTCTTGTTTAAAAGGCTTTGTAAACTCCTTCTTGAACTGTAATACAGCTGTTATACAGCTGAACTACAGACTTAACTGTAGGGAGTGTTGTAGTCAATTTGGTGTGCAGTATTACACAATTGAATTCAATATTGTTTTTCCTCAAGCAAAACAATTTTCACCCTTTCATTCAGGGATGATCAGACTTGTTTAACTAAGAGCATTAGGTGTGGACAGTGACTAGTCCTCATTTTCTCCCTGAGTGAGCTCACTGAAACTTGTCTTGAGGTACAGGAGCAAAACAGCCCTCATTTGGTGCATCCCCTGGTGTTAACACTGATGTGTCCCTCAGTTTTTGCTGAGGACTAGGAAATAAGATAGGATGACTGCAGAAATTGTGGCTGGTGAGCCTTAGAACAAGACTTCCCACCAGCATGTGACCTATCACCTGTCAGGCCTAATGGTCTCTTGTTTCCCTTGGGCTGTGGAAGCAGATATCTCAAACAAGAGTAGTCCAGGCAGTGTCAATAAGCACACACATTTTCCTCCATGAGAAATTTGGAAAAGAATTAAAAACTTGATACAGGAAAGTATCAAGGAAGTAGAAGCAAGAGTATTTTCCCTTCCTTCTATCCCCTAAGTTCTTGGGACTCAAGTGATATCGCAGGAATAGCAATGTTGTATTATGGTGGCCTTTTACAACAACTAAAAATTAGTTTAAAAATCAGCTGTCATTTCATTTACTTGGAGCTAAACTAGGCTGTTCCATTTAGTGAAAGGATGTAAGCCCCAGAGAGATTACCTTGGTCCACTGGTCTACTTCCTCTTCATTCCCTGCAATGTAGTAAAGAATAACATAGACCTATATTTGGCAGAGAAAATGTGTCCCTTATCCACAGTTAATTCTTTGGAAACCTGAGACTCCCAACCAAAAAGTCTCTGGAGATCCCTGAGACCAAGTATGGGAATGTTGTTCCTGTAAAGAATCTTGTGGTTTAAAAAAGAAACTCAATTCTCTCTAGGCATTGAAGGGAGTAACTGAAACAGTCTCTAGAGTTATCTTAATACCAAAAACTAACACCACCAACAAAAATCTAGACATTGAACAGGCAAGTTTCTGTCACAAAGATGGATATTAGAGATTCTGCACCTAAAATAAAATCAATGGCACCCAAGGTGCAAATCTTCTAAGAACTGACAAAAAATGAGAACAGTAGAAGCACTTGATAAACTAACCGAACCTGGAAACAGCTTAAAGCAACTCTCAGACACATCAAGACAGTGATACTCCCCTCATCTGTATAAGCCACATGGTTGGGTCCAGGGTCAACTTCCAAAGAGCTCTGAGAAGAAACTGACAAAGGAAAAAAAAATGTACAAACCACAGAGGAAATGGAAACATCTCTAAAAGAACCACAACTTCATGAGAATTAAAGAAAAAAAAGATATTTAATCCAGAGGTAGAAATCACCTGCATTAAGCAATTAAACCAGATGGAAATAGAAATACTATTTCTTATTAAAAAGCAATATGTGAATAGAAGTAGGCAAACCCTAATTTAATTCTAAAGGGAATCTCAATTAAAATAAGTAAGGAATTCTCAGAAAGTGAATATTTGAGATAAAAAACCCCAAAACACACTGCAACAAAGGGGAAAGAACTAATTTTTTGATATAAAATCACCTAGCATTTCCTTAAAGGAATATTCCCTGCCTCCACAGCTGTGAAAACATGGATGATAATTCAATGAGAGTCATTAGGATATGAAAAGTTGTATTGTAAATGCAAGGAGCAGTTGTTTTTCAAGATTTTCCCCCCACCACATTAAAAACCATCAATGAAGTACTCAGATAATTTAATGAAATCCATTGCTGGTGCTCCCATGCAGGTGATATGATAAAACCTGTAGACTTGTGATAAAGTTACAGCCCTGTAACACAAAGAAAACTCTAACACACAACTTTGTTCATAGGTAAAAATTCTTGATAGGCTGAAATTACACTTTGAGATAAAAGGTCCTAAAGAGATAAATGAACGGAGCATAGGATCTCTCCTGACATGGAAATAGGTCATATTTCAGAAGCATCACAATCTGAAAACTCTAAATGGTATCTTCTGCAAGGAGCAAAAGGTACAGGCAGCAATGAGGACTAGCAATCAATGGAAAGGAGAAAAGCTAATTAGGGCAAACATTAAAGGTTCTCTGGGATATTTAAAATTCTAAAACTTTTAAAAATTTTTCATACATCAAGCAGTGCCAGTACATGAGTCTACAATAGCAGTTTTAAGTAGAGTTAGCAAAAAAGTGGTATAAGAATTTATCACATCTGACAACAAGGCAGATTCAGACTCAAGAGGTAGTTGTGTTACTCAGTAGGATAATAGGAAAGGATGTACCAGAATAACTTTTCCTTATCCATTAACCCACAGCGTTTTTCTCCTGCTAATGTAAGACTGAATACATAAGGGATAAATTGATTCCTATTTTAGAGTGGTGTTTAAATTGGTCATGAATAAAAATATTTATTTGCTGTCTTTATTATAGTACAAAAAACTCATAAGCTTATTTCAATCTAAGGATGATAATTTTTTAGAAAGACATTCGCAAATGAAGCTATTAATTTTTTAAATTAAAAATATTCAAATCTTTAGAAAATTGAAGGGTGTTTGGCAGGAAAGGATGGCGAATTTACTGTCTGACACCCATTTTTCTCTGAAGAAGTCGCAGGTTAAGAAAATGAAATGAAAGGGAATGCTCAGCCAGCATACAATCACTGAAAATGTGTTTGGTCTGAATGTGAGAATGCTGTAATCGCTTTACCACTAAGGGGAAAAACACACAGTGAACACAAAACCTTTGTGTTTGATAAGGAAATATTACAGCATCTGAACAAAACCCCCTGAGATTAATGACAGGAGTTTATACTCCTGTATTTCAGTGTATCTGTTCACAGCAGCAAGAGCTCATTTTAAGAAAAACTATCAAAAATTCATTTTTAAACAAAAACACTTCCATAAGAAAATAAAAGATACAGGAGATGATGGTTGGCATAAGAAGAAACTTTATGTGTTGCAAACTTAAAAATAAAAAGTATATGAAAATTGTTCAATTACATTGTTTCCTATAGTTTATATTTGAGAAAAATAAAAGAAGCAACACTACACTCTTAAAAGAAAATTATGTTAAAATTTATATAGATGAGTGCAGAGGTAATAAAAAAGAACCACTATCTTGGGAGAAATGCATAGATTTGCATTTGAAGACATAATTTTTGTTGATGAGATATATAAAACAATTAAAATAGGCTTATACACACTGCTGACAATAGAAGATACCATGAAGTTTGGAATCAAAAGATTCTCCATCTTGGGAGTGAAAAATTAATCCTCTTTTAAAAGATTTCTCTTTATTTTCCTACCCTGTTGCAAAAAAAAAAAAAAAAAAAAATTTACGAAGCAATACACATACTCTTTCATGGCCATGAAAATGCCAATATCCATAGAAGAGAAAATTAATGCTCTACTAAATGATACACTGCAACAAATATTGAATAGACTACAATAAAATCTAACTCTTTGATGAATAATTATGTCACAGAATCACATTTTCAAAGTGCTTGAAAGACTGTTTCTGGAAGATGTTTATACACTCAAATGTTTCAAGCATTATTTCAACGCATTTTGGGTGTTTTCTTTTGGGGAGCATTTTCTTTAGCATTTTTCTGGTTTGGAAGTCTAAACTCATGCAAAAATGTGTATCTCCACCTTATTAGGAAAACTGTACAATGCATCCCACACAAAACTCAAAGAATGTGCCTTGGATAAACTAACTGTGTAAATCCATGAAATTTGTCAAATAATTCCATATACTTTAAAGGGGAAAATAACTGCATACCCAAAACATAGGAATAAGAATTTGTTTTAAAACTGATTTGATTTCTGGAATTTTAATGCATCAGGTAAGTCATCTCACGATAAAAAATACACATGATGCACGATAGCAAAATTTAAAAATAATAGCATATTAATGGGAAGAAAAATTTTGACCAAGCAAAATCTGTACATGAGATGTTTTCATGTTGGTTTTTAATTCTCATTCATACCTAAAGAATAAATTGCCTAGAGAACACAATTTACCAAGGGCTAATATGTTATAATGTGTCAGATCATGTGGACCAAGTGAGGGTGAAAAGGGCCTCTGTGTAAATGGTTGACATCTATTGTCTAGGCTGTCACTATATGTGTTATAATATGGTTCCCAAAATTGCCCATTTGTTTAATAGTTTCCTAGAATCCTCTCAAATTTCAAAATCAATGAACAATTCACAGAAGTTGAAATCCAACAAAGACAAAATTGATTGCACCTCTCATGCATCTGTGTCTGTAATAAATACTAATGCTCAGCTATTTGCCAAAGGCTTGCTAATAGATTCAACTCTCAGTTGCAGCAATTAACTGAGACTCAAATAATTTATTCCAGGAAATCCTGAGTGAGGGATAATAATAAAATAATACAAAGAGAGAGATATTGTCAGGGAAAATTTGAGAACTTCAGTGGCCTATCTATATACCTTTCTAATAAGCCATCTTGGGGACAATAATTCTTGTTGGACATGCAGCAGGAAGATATTGGCTGTCAAGAGCAGATCATATCAGACTGCCTCAAAATGTGTGTGGAAATTACTTCAATCCCTCCAGCATAAGCAGTAGCTTGGTACAATCTATCCTTCTGTTGGATAACAATATAGGCACATAATGAACTCTGAAGATAATTAGGCAGCAGAAAATATGTAACCCAGGATATTAAAAAAAACTTTAAATGTAATTATTGTACCAATATAATAGATGCTTATTTAAAGGCGATTAAAACATTGTGTATTGAGGAATGTGAGAGTGTAGGAAGACATTAATAGATTTTAAAAAAAAAAAGGAGTAATGAATTCTCATCATATTTTGCTGCTTCTGTTTTATGTAAAATTAATGTTTATTTTTTTGTTCTCCTTCAAAATAAGTTGAGATAGATGCAAATTATGACAGGATAGCCATCTCACTTAGGACATAAGAGGTGAAATGTATAAAGATTTATAGAAGCATAATTATGGCGTTGTGCCAGCCAAGACAATGACTGCCAAAACCACTTAGGTAGAAAGTTTCTTAATCAGTCTTTTGAAATAATAAAAAGAGGGCAATTGACTGCCCTCCTGAAAAGGGGAAGAAAAAGAACATCTGCTCTGCTTTACTAAATACATGAGATTCCTGCTATTCCTCTTTTTAAAGCATATCTAGAAGGATATGTCTCTTTAGTACATTTGCCTATAAGTAGCAGCAGTAGTTGTAGCACTAATAGTGTTACTATTACTACTACTATTTACAACAGCAATTAATAATAATAGAATCAGAGAATATGGGTTGGATTGGGTTGAAAGGCACCCTAAAAATAATTTATTTCCAATCCCCTTGTCCATGGCAGGGACACCTCTCATTAGATCATGCTGTCCAGCACTCTATCCAACCCAGCCATGAACCCTGCTAGGGATGGAAAACACAGAGCTCCTCTTGGCAACCTGTTCCTGTGCTTCACCACCCTAACATCTAATCTAAACCTGCTACATCTCAGTTTGAAGTCCTTCCCTCTTGTCCTATCAATACAATTCCTATGAGCAGTCCCTCTCCAGCTTCCTTGTAGGTCCCCTCCAGATACTGGGAAGTTGCTATGAAGTTTCCGTGCATCCTTCCCTTCTCCAAGATAAACAGTCTCAATTTTTTCAACCCATAAATATCATCATCAACATCACAACAACTTGCTTTTGTTGATTTCACATGCTCCACCTGACCTTCCTACCTTCCCATGGACTCCAGAGAAAATCAAACACAAAATACTGTACCTGATATATTATGTTAACTCTTGTAAAAACTACTATTGGTCTTTCCTGAAAGCCTAATCAAAAGCAGATAAACATGATAATAAAAACATATGGGTATCCTAAACTAATTATTGTAACAACTACTAAGAAAACATCTGTCAATATCTTGAGATGGTAAAGGTGGATTGGGTCATTAAAGCTTTTTATCATATGATTGTTTTAATATTACTATTAGCATTGCTATTCTTATCTTCTATTAATTGGAAAAATTGCTAAATCTAAGGAAAATTATGAACAAAATATCCATTTACCATAAAAAAAAACCTTGTATTAATTACAAAAGTCTATACTTTGCAATACTTTCAAATTGTACTGCTTCTGAACTACAAGGCTAGAATAATTCCATTTATTTAAGTAGGTCTAGTGTACTACTGCAAGTGCCACCAAAATCTAGTTCCTGATGATTGCATTTGTTTCAGTCATTAACTAGATGATTTTTACAGGGCTAGAAGTTTTATGTAGACTATGTAGTTAAATAAAAACCCCTCCTGTTTCAATACATTTAGTTTTAAAAGGTGTGATAAAATATAAATGTCAATACAGAATTAGAGTTCCTAAAATGTTAATGCTTCTTAGAATCTGTGTCCTTTTGTCTATTTTTCAATACTTAGCATTAAAAAGTTTAATGGAGAAGAAAAACTTTGGGAAAGCAGTATAGATTTTTACATTTGATTTCTTGAAATAAAAAGCAGTTAGTTCAAAAAGAATATTGATCGCACGTGAGAGACCAAAACTTGATTCTATTCTACTATAAAACTGTTAGAGCAGCTTTAACTGTATCATGCTTTAGTAAATACATTTTGGAGAAGTGATCGTTAGGTTCCTGATGTAGTTAGTGCAAATTGCCATTTTTTAATGCCAAGAAGTTTGTGTAAAAGAAAAAAGAAAAAAAAACCAAAAACCCCACCCTCCCCCCTCCTCCCCCCCTCCTCCCACCCCTCCTTCTTTCCCCCCTGCCTTCCCCCAGTCTGATTTCAGTGCCAGTCCTTTTCCCTTTACTTGGAATAACAACCGTTCCTATCCATCATTTATCTCCCCACAGTTGACAGATGCTGTAGATGCTTCCGAGGTTTGGGAAGAAGATGAATTTTCCAACTGTGTCAAAAAGAACTGAATGGAAACCTCAAGCAGTGAAGCACTTAGTAGATGCAAAAACAAAGGTTGCAAACGATTGATGTTCATGGAGATATTTGCTGTTTGAGGGCTAAGTGGCACAGCGAGCCAGACACACGGCTCACCATGTGAAGACCCAGGTTCAGGTTGCACTGTTCTGGCCTGATTTGAAAATCAGAATGCTGACAAGAAATGCCTACCATCCCAGAATTTACATACAAAAGATGTAACTGGGCTCAGCTAATCAATTGTGCCTGTCATAACAGCAGAAAAGGAACATATACATGCTGTTAAAGTGTCTCAGCTGAGCAATATAAATCTCCAACTGTAGGAGGTATTTTCATTAAACAAACTAACTCACTCATCTGACATCACATAAACATAGCCCCAGAAAGAAGTACAAAGAATTTGACTCAGACTCTAAAGAATTTGCCAGAGCTCTGATACTCAGTGTGGCAATTAAGACTAACAGTGACTGAGAGTTTGGAATCAGAGAATCCAAGCACTTATGGAAGGGGAATCAAAGAGGATGCGATGGGGAGGGATGAGAAGTGCACATCAGTGGTTAATTATGGGAAACAATGATCTCCCTTCCTAAAAATTTAACATTAAAATTTCTAAGAAAAATACAACCCCTTCCACAAGTGCTGGTATCTTGAATGAGGAAATTACTACGTTTACCTAGATAATCCAAAGGCTGTCTATTCTAAAGCAGCCTGTATCCAAGCAAGCAGAAGATTCACCGTGGGCAAGAAAAATAAAAATAAAATTATATTAAAATGTTCTTTTAGGAAAATTTACATTACACAATGTGGAAGAAAAACAGACTTGCAAACACCTTACGATTAGAGGAAGACAAATGAATTCTAAAATATTCAACTGCTAAATGTAGATGGGCTGCTAGAGAGGTCAAGTGGGGTTTATAGGTCAAGATTTTGAGAACATATCCATAAAACAGTGCGTTGCTTACTGTGGTAGTTTATTATTCAGATATCATGTATGTTTGCAGCTAAACTACACCTAATAAGAAAGAGCTAATTTTGCAACAAAATCTATTTATAAGGAAGAAGACTGGGCACCTGAGAGTGCCTACTCCTGATATCCAGGATATTAGGTAAAAGGTATTTTCCCACATATCAGTCTAGCTTCCTTTTGAGACATATACCAGATTAAAACTACTTTTTAGACATTTCTGAGTTCACCAGAATCACCTTTAAAATTTAGGCAGTCTGGCTAGGAAGGGGAAAAAGTAGAAAAAGAGGTAGGAAAAGGAAAGACTTGGATTCTTAAAAGAAGTTATAAGTAGAATTATATTTCTTCTCTCTACAGCTAATCCAAATTCAACAGGCATTCTAGAACATACTAATGCAAACAAAAGTAGGAGCCAATCACAAAATCACAGAATGATTGGGTTGGAAGGAACCTCTGGAGGTCATCTAGTTCAACCTTATGCTACAGAAAATTTACCCAGATGGGCTGGCACAGGCTCACATTCAAATGTTTTCCAATATCACCAGAGAAGGAGACTCCTCTCCTTCTGGAGGGATAATTTCTCAGGGCAGCCTGTTCCAGTGCTGTGTCACTTTCAAAACAAAGCAAAGAATTTTGTCCTCTTATCCAGATGGAACTTCCTGTGTTTCAGTTTGTTTCCATTGACACTAATCCTGTTGCTGGTCCCAGCAGTTCATTTTGTCACATTTGTCCCAGAAATTGACAAAAACTACAAAAAAATTTTTTTTTTGTTGATTCCATATCAACATGTGCTGATTTTAATGAGGGGAACACACCCAACCTTGTTTTTGTGTATTCATTGGACTGATAATTTCAACAAGTAACTTCATGAAAATCCTCATTCAGAAAGTTGAACTTTTAACTCACAGAGCACATTAATCTCCTAAATGCTGTTGCAGTCTATTGACTTCTACTCTAGGTACAAATCTGGCTGCTTTGTGCTGTAATTAAATTTAATCTGGAGAGCTGGTAAGGAAAAAAAATAGTAAGAAGAGTATCCAGTGTAAAATAATCACAGTCAAAAATATGTTTTGTACAACAGCTTAGGCAACAAGAAATTCCTTGGAGCCTGTCTGTGATTGCTTGCTGCTAACCACCATCACTTTATGCTTGTTCTCTTCCCCTTTGAAAATAATGAAGTGCAGCAAATTATTTTCATATTGTAAGTCTATGTCAGTATCAAACCTTTTCCCCCTGAGCTAAGACAATGTTTGTTTTTCTCTGACTCTTGAATAAAGTGTTCCAAGATCATTATTTGTACAGAAAGCTTTATGTAAATCAAGTTTTGTACTGTGCACTTTTTTGGGTCCATTTTTGTTGTCAATATCAAAGCAGCAGTGCTATGGATTAACACACTATCACAAAGCAAAGGAATCTGTGCTCTTGTCTTTGAAAATCCAGGGCTTTTGCATTCCTTTTTGCCACTAAATAGATAACCACTTGTAAAGAAAATAATCAGTTTGTGGGGTTTTGCTGATGATCTTGAAATGGAGTAGAAATCAGAGGCCACACTCAAGATACTTGTTCAGCATGGTCTGTGTATTTGTGGGAAATAAACAACAGTCCTGTGATTCCTGGCTCACCATCAGACTCAAGCACTCCAGGAATCCACCTTCTTCATGGAAATCTGTTTCCAAAATTTTGTCTATGCCAAACAACGTCAGGCATACCCGATTCTTTTTTTTTGGAAATCTCTCCCTGTAGCATTTTCTTTCCCTCTTTTTCTCATTTCAACACTCAAGTTCTCTTTCCTGGTGCTTGAAGTCAAGTACAAGAGAAAGCCTAGACAACTGCATGGACCACATTCAGTTCCAGCTTGCAATAATTCTAATGATTTTAGCAACCAGCTGCATTAAGAGATATAACCACTCTTTTTATGGTGATCCTGTTAAAGGATGTGTCCCATGGGGAGTGTTAAAGTGGGAACAAGAGACAGAGAGATGGTGCTCTTTGCTTTCAGCTAGTAGTGCAGCAGAAAATAAAATGCTGGGGAAACTCACTTCCAAAGCAAATATTGAAGATGGTAAGTGCTCTTTGACCTGTATTCAACTTGGTATTGCTGTGACTTCAACAATTTTCATTCAATATTGTATATAGCAGGAAACAAAGCATTCCTGCCTTTTAATATCCTACTACATAGCATAAACCTATGCCTGTAAATAGCTAGATCTACAAATTTACAGGAAAGCTTGTATATGTGTAAATGAGCCCCGAAATGTGCTGAAAGAATTAGTCAAAAACAAGCAAAAAAATCCCCAAAGTTTTAAAAGAAAGAAGTTGAAAAGTTGTTTACAAGATTTTAGCTTTGTGGAAACCACACATATAGATTTAATGCATGTGACTGTAAAAATGTGCTTACAGAGAAACTGCTACATTATAAATACACCTTTGTTCATCCAAGATACATTAAGAAAGATAACCTAACTAAATCACTGAAGAAGCTTTGTCACTGATTCAAACAGCACTGAGATTGCAACCATTTTCAGTGATTTTGAACTGCAGTTGACTACAGAAAAGAAACTACCTCTGTTCTCACCATGATTCAGAAACAAAAACGTTGTGTTTTTTAAAAGATGCATGAGTTTTATTATCAGAATACTGTATCTCAGCATATAAAAACCTAATTCACAAAGTTATTTTTGTCATTGATTTATTCATTTGGCTGTTCTCATGCATTTATTTCTAGTTTGATTTTATCCTTTTCTTTTACATTTAATTACATAATCTTTTCATAGATGTCACAANAAAAAAAAAAAAAAAAAAAAATCAAGCTAACATGTTTTACTTCAGCACATGCTTTTTCCCCAAAAGGTGTTATGGTGTTATTGTGATTTAAAAGCAAAAATTATATTATGATTTAGTTAACAAGATTAAGTAAAACTACAAATCTGATAGAACTTTAAAATATTGGTCATATCTTTTTTGCAAAAGACATGATAGAATTTAATATATTCTCAGCATATCATCTGGACAGGGATTTTAACTGGAAGGCACTGGTGTTGCAAAAACTGAATATGGGTTTCAAGGTGAACTGACATGTGACTGAATACTTGCGTAACATCTTGTTTAGAAACCAGTCTCAAACTCCAAAAACTTTTACAAATGGGGCCAGCTAGTTCAAGTTAGGTGTGGCTGCCTTTGTCAGATCTCTTTCTCTCTTTTGGCAACAATAATACTTCCTACAAAAATCAGGCCTAGAAACACAAGGATGTTTCTGTGCCCAGTAAAATGTGGATGCTGGAGAAGAGTCAGGCTTCTGTTTCCATCAGAATTTGATTTTAAAGCTAACTTTTCTTACATCTGGGATCTCCAGGCACAGTGCCTGACAGAAGAAAGAAGCAAAAGAAACAGTAAGAACATGAGCTATTTTATAGTACTCACATTCAAAGAATATGAAATAAAGACTTTCTATGGATTCATCCAGAAGTCAGGTAACCTATGCTGCAAAAGGAAAGAGAACATTATCTACTTCAGTGGAAAAAAGAGGGGGTAGGTTTTATTTTGCTCTTGCTTTTTTGGTTAGTTGGTTTTGGTTTGGGTGGTGTTTTTGTTTCCTTGATTGGTTTTGTCAGGTTTTTTTAAGGGGTAGGAGATTGCATTGAACTATAGAAACAAAGTAGATTCCATTATATCCACTTACATTTGAAAACAAAAATTTGAAGCATTTTCATACAAATGCAGGTTTTGAGAAAATCCCACCACAGGCATTTCAACACTACACATCAATAAGAATTTCTTTAAGACCGCAATTTCTTGTGAACTTTTCATGTGCTTAAAGAATCCTATTTTTTCACTCTGTCATGAATAGATGCGTTTTACTTCTGCCACCAGCTTTCTAGCTCGAGCTCACATATTTACAGAACAGCCTATTCCCCTTGGAGGTAGCCCAGGAGATATAGTCCCACTCCCTGATTCTTCCCTGGCAAGTAAACCAACCACCCAAGGAAAGATCACCAGATGCCAAACACACATGCATTACTGTACTGTACACCCACTCATGTAATGATTGGTGAAGGGAATCTTAAATGTCAAAACTGAGGAAAACTGAATCTAATGTATTAACACAATTAGCAAAAAACCCCATCTTGTCCACAATTTCTACCTTCTTCCACCGTATTGATATTTGACTATACCTGGAAAATCAATTTCTACTTGTAAGAAAATTAAAATCATAGGAGAAAAAATAATTTAAATAAAAGTCAAACCAGTCAGTCTGCAACAAATCTCACATTGTGTTCGTAAAACTCAGGAATATGCACATAAAGGAAAGAAGGGATTCAGAGAAATAATGAGTGGTGTCTCAGAAAAAGCATCTTAAGGTTTAATTGAAGTGCTGTATATAGTAAGTTTTCCTCAGATACAAGACACTTTTAAAACATCTGTGGAAATAATCGCTTGCTTGTCTCACTTTGTGTAAAGGAATAATGACTTTCAGCATTTTTTTAGGCAGGTATAATGATTGTGAAAATATTTCCAGTAATGACTAAGTGACCTTTAAAGGTCCCTTGCAATCCAAAGTATTCTATGATTCTATGAAAAACCATAGTGACAGACATTGCTATTTCATAATTTTTACTGGGTTTTGCCTTTCTTTATATCATGGAACCAAAAACAGTGGGAAAAATGTGCGCACAGCATACATTTGCAATAGTAACCATGTCCTGACTCAGCACTGTTGCAGAACATAAAACTTTAAAGAGAGACTTGGTTGTAACACTTTTAGTTTGTGCAGACACAGCACAAGGTCATGAGTCAAGCATAATGGTTGTCAGGGTTATTCCCACCAAGATAATTAATTATTCAGGCTGTGATGGCTGCAGAAGAGCTGTGCTTTGTCTTGTGCACGGGCAGGCTCATCACAGCAGGGAATAAAGAAACTTCCTGCAACTTCATAGAAAGCACAAAAGGGTCAGACACAGTTCTAGGTACCAATTATAAGAAGGCAGGAAAAGATTATAGAAGAAATTTTATATGACTATGTGGTGGCACTACCTAGTAAGGTATTCAGTTACATATCTAACCTAAATTGTGAACAAAAATCACACCAAGATAATAGGTAAATGAGCAGTAGTAGAGGAAGTAATAGTTTAGTCAGTTTCCATTAATGAAAAATATATTAATTTTCATTTAGAACTGACAAATACAACAATGAAAGCTTTTGTGAAAACTTAATCTTGTAATCTTATTGGCATTTCATCAGTAGTTTATATGAAAGAGAAAACCTGACCTTTCTCCAGTGCCATAATTTATTAACAGTTTCAAAATTAAAAATTTTAATGAGAAATGATTTTTTCATAGAAATGTTATTGGAAATAATGATCCTTATGTCAAGTAGAAGTGCAGTGCAGGATTTCTCTTTTCAGAATTGGAACTTAAAACTGATTGTTAAAATGCAAAAGTGAGGTGTGACTTTTTAGAAATGCAGTACGAGTGTCTGCGTCATGTGTCACTAGGCTCAGATGGTCAGTTGCTTTTTTGCACTCCTACATCAGTTACCACTGGCATGGCCCAGCTACTGCAGTGTGGGTTGAACACAGCCTGTAGGTCAGAGGTGGCTGTACCTTGGTCTCTGTGTCCTAAACTGGTGTGCTGCCTCCCACAGAAATGGTTCAGAATGCACAGCCAACAGGAGCTGCTCTGCTGGTGTGTCAAGTGACAGGATTTCCACAGCTGGGATCTGATCCTGTCGATTTGACCATGCTGACTAAAACACAGCATCTGCTCACTCCTTATGAATTTTTAACACACTGAATCTACATTAACATTTAATTAGAGCTTGATTATATTTACTAGACTTAAGGGCAAAGCTTTCGAGTGATGAAAAGTTAATGTTTAATAACAGGAGCATGGAAAAATAAACCTGCTTTTTTAATAGAGCTTTTTATTTTTGCTTCATTGTCTTTTTCCAGAGGTGTAATTTTTCACCAAAGAGAGAGGAAGAGTCATTGGCTTGCACCCTATAAAGTTACATACATCAAACCTAAATTATCACAGGTAAATAAGGAGTGGAGGAATGCACTTAGAGAAGATAGTTCATTGAGTCCTAGAAATGACTTGTGAGAGTCACGTGTCTCAGCAGTGAAAAAAATATTCACATCTCATCTGGTCTCAGAACTTCATGTAGGCACTATGGTCTCTCCCTAGTAGCTTTCTTGTTCTGTTGGGATTTTTTATTTCTTAGGATGTCTTCTCAATTTATTCAAAATACTGAAACAAAGGTTTGTTTCAAACACTGAATTTGAAACAAAACACTGAGTGAAATGTTATGATTTCTTCCCTCAGTCTGCTGGCTATGATCCTTGTATTAAAACCAGGATGCTGTTAGCCTTCTCTGATCCCAGGGCAAGAAGTTTTACATGGCTGGGGCAGCAGCTTCATGGCTTGTTGGGATGAAGGGCCATTGACAAAGTTCCTTGCTAGACAGAGTGCAGAAAGGACTTAAATAAGTGGGCAACCTCCTCATTTAATTTCTTGAAAATTCTATTATTTTCAATGTACTGAAAATTGCTGATATTATCACCTGTATTGTTTCATTTCTCAAAACTAGTGCAGTTATTTCGTTTCTGGTCAGAGATGTATTCTGACAGAATATGAACTCGCTGTGTTTGGATGCTGGCATGCAGCCACAAGACTTAACAGGTACTTCACTGTCTATCACACCAGGAGGAGCATCGGGGGATGTGCTGATACTGCTGCTCCCGTGTCGGGAGCTCTGAGTTCTACGCTCATTAATAGGAGATGAGACAGGCAGCTTCCCAAAGCGGTAGTACTGCTTGGCAAGTACAGAGGCTAAACATGATTTACCCTCTCCTTTTAGCTACTGGAGGGAGACAGAGATGAACAATAACTCAAGTAGCACAATGTTTTCTGTTGGAAGCTACTCTGGAGTACCTGGGCAAATGTGCTGCTCGATGCTTTGGATGGGGCCAAGGGAGGGTTCTGTACAATTCATCTGCAGGTCAGTACAGCTCTGCTGCCTTGTAGCTTCATTAAGGATTTAAATTCCACTATAGGTTACAGTTTTTATCTATGTGACAGATTTCTGTTACTGGTTATTCTCCACAAGTAATTCCAATGAAGACTGTAAGATTGTTTGTGTGGGAGTCCGACAACTGTCTCTTACTTCCCCAGCTGTAGAACAAGTCTGCCTTTTTGACTCCTGTTGTGTTTTTTTTCCCACTCCCATTGTGTCTGACATTGAGGTGCTTTTCAGCCCCACCTGTTCATCTTAGACACAATCGAAAACAGGCAACAAAACTGATCAGCTAAGAACTGATGCAGAAGTCTGTATTTCTAGCAGAAAGAGAAGTTGTCGTGTGAATCATGAGAACAAGGAGCAGTGTAAAAGTGCTAACCGTATGAAAATGGGACTCACATGGACAGTGTAACCAGGTAGGCAGGGTGAGAAAGGGCACTTCTATTGACTGTGATGTCTGGTTTGCACTCAAACTGATCTGTAAACCTGAACATTGTACAGGTAGAGTGATGACACCCATTAACCTTCACATTATTGTGAGGTAATGAACCACTCTTGGATTTCATCATCTCCTATGGAAACACTCAAGTTACTGCAGATTGAGTCAGAGTGCAGGGGTGTGCAAGATCTCGATCTGTATTGCATAATCTGGAGAGATTGAGTGTGACAATGCAAAAAGAGGGTCACTAATTTATAAAAATATGATATGCCTTACTTTATTTTGTTGGTCAAATCTGACTGGTTTTATGATCAGTACTCTGGATAAAGAAAAATGATATTTCCTCTACTGCAACAAGTTACTCTATCATATCACATCAATGCTAAATGTTCAAAAAGGCATTTTTCATGCTTCTATAAGGTGTTTTTGAAACTTGTATACACACTGTATTATGCAGAACTACTGCAAACCTAGAATATTTACTTTTCCCCAAGTTCAAAGAAACCAAATTTTATAAAAGATCAAAATTACAATTTTTTATTATGAGAATGTATAGAAATGACAGCCAGTAATCAGGAGTCCGCAAGAAATATCTGAAGATAGACACTGTAAGTTAAATAAGGTATCTAGGTTTACATACACAGATGAATGGAATTAACAGCTGGATTAACAAGTAGTGCAAGTTTAGTTTATGCAGTAAGCAAGCTGTGAATACCTTAGGTTATTCAGACTGCTTTCTGAATTACACTCTTTATCTCATGATCTCCCCTTCTTTCACTTCTTAAATCTTAAAAAAAAAACCAAACCCAAATCACTCCACTGTTAACTGATGAACTTTTCAGTTAATCCCTGTAAATATTAAGATATTAACTACATACTACTGTAAAAATTAGATGCAATGGGGTGATGTGATTAATATTTTTAGTGGTCTTGTTAAGTTATGTGACATATGGCAACCCAGTGAATCTCTGTTCATAAGGTTAATAAAAAATGCCCTGTCTTCACTCTAACAGCCTGATGTCTGGTCTGAAAACTTACTAAACTTTGTATCTTCTGCATCTCTGTGTGATAAAGAGGTGAGTAGCTGAACAGATGGTGAATAAATGACTCTCACTTTTGCTGCTTTCACACTTCCCAGAAGCAAAGCTGACAAATTGTATTTGGAGCCTGGAATGTGATTTCTTTATTTAAACTATATGCTTAGCACTAACAAGGGAGCACTCAGGAACATTAATTCAAACATGCAGAGTGTCTCACTCTGGGAACTGTTGTTCAGCCTTTTTGAGAATTTATTATTTCCAGAAAATAATCTTCATTGTATCTCTATGCTAAAAACATAATCACGCTCTCTTCATTCTGGTGTCAAAAATTACTAAAGTTATTGTTTGTATTTATACATATGTGCATAAATAAATAAACATATCTATGTATTCTGTACATAGCAGATAACTCTTGAAATAAATGGCATTTCTATGCTTGAAAATGTAGTCCCAAAACCTGCAATACATTCATCTAAACAAATAACCTAATCCTTCAGGGAAATGCATTCCAACCTCTTCCTTTCACTTGATCATAATGTTCTGTTTCATACTGTGCATATTTGTACTGCCTCCCTCCACAGTGAGTTCGGTATTCTTATGCTTCAAACCATTAGCTTAATAATGTTATGTTCTACCTCACTTCTCTTTACAGTGCTGTTGTTTATACATTGTTTCAGTCCTCTTTGCTCCCAGATCACATTCCTCACAGCACATTGCCCTGTCACCAAACCCTACTGCATCCATCACTTCTCTGTTTTCTATTTCCTATCCGCTACAGATAACATTTTCCTCACCTTTGTTAACTTTCTTGCCAGCTGAGATAATTTTTGAGATTTCAAAAGTGCTTGGCATCATGTAAGGCAGAGGACTGAATTAGAAACAGAATTTCTGCCACTTCTCTTTGTGATACACCTCTCAGCATTGAATTATTCCTGCTGGAAAGATATTAGGCCACATGGAAAAGAAACAAAACAAAACTTGTGCTGTAGACAATAACTGAGTTTGCCAGTTGTCTGAGAAGGTAAGTACTGTAGGTGCTGCAATTCTGGTTGTAATCCATTCTTCTCCATGCTTCTCAAACACAGATACTCCTGGATACAACTTCAGAAGCCCATGTGTAGTTATTCTCTGCTAGATCATCTTGCTGCTATCAAGGCTTGGGTTAGTATCAGACTTGCAAAAGTAGAATGATACAGTGTATTAATAATTAATAAAAAACAATCTCTGTGACCATGATTTTTTTTTTTTTCCAGAGAGGGAAAAATATATTAGTTTACAAATGACAGTTCCCTGTTCTCTTTTTTACAATACCATCACGTAAAGTGATTGAAGTTCAGACTTCTCAAACCAGATTATAGTCAGGGTTCTTTGTGATAGCCATCATTCAAAGTAAGCTGGTTTTGATATATTCTCTTTTGGTTTCTTTATTACGTTCTGGTTTACTCAATCATTTAAAATGCCCATAAGTGTAGCATTTTGAAAGCCATTCACTAAAAGCATTTATTGAAAATGATACTTGCTTTACTTGACCATGTGGTAATTTAGCCTGATTTTTGGTAGCCTATAATAGTCAAAACCATCAAGGGATTATTTAAAGGCCAAAACAAGTCACAAGTAAAGCAAATTCCTGCAACTGGCCATTACAGGAAGTAAATACAGCATTTGCAGCTGCTGCATGTATATACCTGGGAAATATAATAATACCAGGCCTAGGGGGCAAGTTGCACGTAGTCTCTCCTGAGAAAGAAAAAATCAAAAATCATCATCAGTAACTTGTCTACAGGGATGATCAGTTACAGTCTGTTAAATCTTCTGCTAGACTGGACAAAGATGGACTTTCAAAGACAAAAGGAGGAGGAAAACAGTGTCCTCCACAGTCCAGCTATTCCCAGAGAAATGCTACTCTTTCTGCTGTTCACTCACCTTCCTTAAGGTCACCATGATAGTATTTTCCTCTCTCTTTTAAAGGCTGTCAGAGTGATGTTGTGGAGTGCTGTAAAATACCCAAATATTACTTTAAAATCATATTTTTTTATTGTTATCAGTGCCACATAATTAGAGATAAACAATGATTTCTTTACCCCCTGCATCCCCCTCACAGCCCCTCTCCCAAATCAGTTCACTTGTTGAGGCATTGGATCAGAATTTTGGATGGCGTAAATCAATGTAAATATTCTGCTTTTTAACTATTACATAATAAACCCTCTTATGTGACTTCTTATTAATTAGATCTAGGTGGCATGTGCAGTTATAGGACAGATACAGTATAAGACTGTTCATTTCAGTGACTGGTGGTTATATACAGTCTGCAGCTCAAAAAATGGCACCTGTTAAGAGCATGTTAAGAGCTGATGTGAAAAATTTCTTGAATGGAAAACTTGGATAATAGCTGAAATCCCTGAATCAACACAGTAAATTTACTTTATTAAAGAGGTTTCCAACTGCTTTGTGCAAGTGTTACATAAAATTCTGCATTTTTAATGTACAAAATGAGGGCTGAATATTCTATTTATAAAATGTCCGTAAGTGAAGACAAGAGGGCTATTAAAGACAGACTTCTGTGCTTTTTTGTGCCTTGATGTTTCACATATGTTGCATCCTATGATCAATGGTGATATTCTCAATTTTGAAAAAAAGAGATTTTGCTCTAAAAAACCTTGCAAAGAGTCATCCTGGAAGAGAAAAATACATAGCTATTAGTTTTCACTACCATGTACCTGTTAACCATTATTGATTCTGGCAACTGGGATTGCTGTAGTATATTAATGGAATCAATTTTTTTGTTTGGTTGGTTGCTTTTTGTGTTTTTTGAGGTATTTTTTGGTTTTGGCTTTTTTTTCCAGGTTTTTGGCTTGCTTTCTTGTACTGGCATTTTGCACAGGACCTTCTCCAACCAATAATGAGATGTCATCTCTTTCAGGCATGGTGGCATCTGGAGGAAGTCCAGCACGCTTCTTCTGTCTCTCCTTATGTCCTTCTGCTCAGCTATCTTCTCATAAACACTGCCAGGATATTGGGCTTAAAGCCCTTCAAGTCCTATCACCCCAGGACACTGCCCAGAACGCTTCAGGAAAGATAAAAGCTCTTTTTCTCTTACCCTGCTTCCAATATTCATCCCGGACAATAAAATTTCCCAGGATGTTTCATTTGGATTGCATTTGTGTGGGCAGCCCTGATGATACCACGAATTGGATATGTAAAGGGTCCTTCGAAACTAGAGTATAAGCTTCTTTCTTCACTGCTTTTTGTGAATCAGATTTAGGTTATTTTAAGTTAGAGATTTAAAAAAAAAGAGGAAATATCTCCTAAAATATACAATTGAAGAGAGGGACAATAAAACCTGCAGATATTTAAAGGCAGGGACATTATAGTGATGATTGTAGCGAAGTTTATCATTATATTACCTATGGAGATAAGGAGATTCTGTTGCTTAGTATGCATAATTCTAAAAAGCAGAGCAGAACTTCAGTCAGTATATGTGGGGCAGTTTTCTCCTTTGACACAGGTTTCCTGCATTAAATGCACAGGTTTACAAATATATCTTGGATATATAGGTCTTAGATAATATATATGAAAATAATGTTGCATAGAAGATATCCCTACCATTAGAAACATGTAAGAACATAATAACATTTGATGAATTTAGTAGATGGTAAATTAAGTTTGACCTTCAAGTGCAACACTGTGTAAAAGCCTGTGATTTTGCATGCAAGATGGAGTTATTTCACAGCCTGAATAGCCAAGAAAAATGATCACACTGGTGTAGCTTGTCTAACTCAGCAAGCATCTGAGAAGTACAAGTAAAAGGGTAAAGAAGACTGTGTAAGTTGTTGTAAAGTATGCTATTATGGGAACAAAATTAAATGAAGCAAAATAAGATCCAAGCTACAGTATAAAATAACCCAGTATGTCTAAGGTTATCATGGAAACAGTAACAGGTCAGATGAATAATTTAGGGTTGCACTGGACATCTCACTTAAAAACACAGTATATCATAGACAAGCAATCTTGCTTTGGCAGAGGACTGGACAAATGACTTTGTAGGTCTCTTCCATTACTAATTCTTTTCATTCAATGCTCTTTGTAGACCAATGTTAAGTACCTCTAAAAGGCACTAGAAAGATTAGACCTCCATTTATTTCTTGTTCTAAAAGCTAGTCTTCGATCACACAGCAGTGAGATATCACGTCTATTAGCTGCCGTTGTTTACTCTGGAATGAAAAAATATCTAAGTACAATGGATAAAATAAGTTTTTAATCAATCAAGGTGAATTACTCCAGGAGTTTATGCCAACACAATAACATTCCGTCTTTTAAGATCAGTAATGTTTTAGAAATGGTTACAGTTGCTAAGTTATAATTTCATTACAGAGCATCAACTTAAAAATAAATAATTTATCTTGGCTTCAGGAAGGGTTAAAGAAGCAAAACTATTGGTTAATTCACTCATCCTTTAGCAAAATTATAACAATCTCAAAATAACGATAAATATTTATGTATACTTTGCATACTTTGTGTACAAAGTATACATTTATACTGCTCATTTAGACAGTATAAAAAAATTACAGAAGGGGAACTTCATAAAGGTGAGTATTTGGAACATTTCACAAGGCTTTTTCCAGGAGACGGGGTAATTAGGTACCTCTGACATCCTCAAATTCAGGTTAAGAGAATATATTTACCAGTGTCCTGCAATCTCTCAAAATTTACTCTCTTGATCTTTTATCACCCAACCTTATGATTTTTGTAAAATCTGTAAACTTTGTAAAGTTTTGCATTTATTTTGCTGAAGGGTTATACTTAATTTAATATTTGGAAAACACTCAAGGATATTGTATTTTGTTTTTAATGTAGCAGATTTTGTTCTGGTTCAATTATTAACTAATGTGTTAAATGCTTTGTTATTTGATGTATTTTTTTCCTTCTTTAAACACAGAAATTTGAAAACACTATGGGCTCTTTAAAATGCTGTTTTAAATATCTATTCCTTTTTGTCTTCATAATAAAACCTGGTTTTTGAGTGTGACGACGAACATAAGTGATAGCTTGACTTTTTTTTTTTTTTAATTAATGAGAATTAATTATGCCCCCTTGATTCCTGGGGCAGGAGTCAAGTTTAGTACAGGCTTCATAAATGGAATGAAGCAAAGGGTATTTTCTCTGTCCAGGTTCCTCCTCAAAATTTAAAAAGATCACCATTTTGTTTTGAAAAGAAAATGGTGAATTCCACAACCTATCTGAGGACCAAGTGTTTAAATAAACAAATTATTTCTCCTGACCTGCAACCTGTAGCTGAAATACACATATTTTTCCTCACATTAGAGGAAGAACCCTGTTTCAGGATTCCTTCTAGTGCTAAGGTTTATCTTATTTATTGCCTTACAATGTCTTACTCCTTGAAGGAGGTGAAAAGGCTCTTAGGGACTCTCTACCAGTAATTTCTTTATAGTATACAAGAAGAATTTGCTGCTTAGGGTAATTATTGAGACAAAATTCAAGATGCTATTTCTATCTGTTTGGTTTGATAGGAACAGTAGTAGGAAAATTTACTACTTAGTAGTTATGGTAAAAACCACACAACTTTTGAACAGAATTGTGTCTTTTGAGCAAAGAAAAGCAAGAGCCTGAGACTGGAAGGGTTTTATTTACATGTAGGTTACATAATTTAGAAGGTCAATTAATGTCAAGTTATATGACTGCTGACTACATTTTCATCTCTGCTCTGTAGTTCCTGGTATTAAACTGAAAAAAAAAAAAAAAAGAAAAGAAAAAGAAAAAAGAAAAAAAACCTGAAAACAAGAAAAAATTTCCTTTGGAGAGCATTTTAAATCTTCAGTCTGTTTTTGTGTCAGGGCAGTTATGCTTCCATAAAATTTTATAGGTCTAATTTTATATGCCTAATGTTTTAATGTCTTATTTCATCAAATGAAATTTATTAATTTTTTTCAATCCCTAATAGATTGTCTTGGAAAGTTACCTAAAATCTGAATGTCATAGATGTTATATCAGTTTTTTAAAATTCCTTTGTGAGTGTCCAAAGATCCCTGAGTTAAAAGGTGTATGTAAAACTCATACACACACAGATACACAGACATTTGTACAACCAGAAGTTTTCTTAATAGAAGGAAATTAAAACAATTCAGACTTGAAAGTATAATGGACTTTTATAATCAATAGGTAAAATAGGCAAACTTCAGCATTGTTTGCAAATTCCAAGTTAGTTTTTTCCTTTTATTTTTCAGGGAATCTAAATTTCAAAGACTGAATTAGTTATATGACTAATACATATTAGTGAATAGCTACTGCAGGAAGTTTCCTGGCATGGAATGACCTAGTGCAATGTCAGTCCAATAAAGAAATTTGATGTATATATAGAGACTAATTTGACTTGAAAAATATTTAAAAAGACAAAAAGCTCTTGCCTCATTACTTTGGAAGGTGAGAATAAGAAATAGCTTCCTTTCAGATATTACCAATATTATTGCATGAAAAAGGCTGTTACCTACAGTAACTGACAAAAAAAATGCAAGAGCTTGACAACAGACTATTGCTTATAAACTGAGCAAATTTAGATGTGAGAGGACAATCACTATGCACAAAATAGAATATTGGCCATTTCCAGGAAAGAAAAGGTTTGACCTTCTAAGAAGTTATAAAAAGAGCACACATCCTTCAAAAAGAGAAGCAAGTCCAGGGAAGAATATAAAGTTTTTAAGATTCCTGAGAAAATCAGTGACTGTCCCTGAGGGAGCAAGAACAAAAATAGTAGTCATTGCCAAAGGGTTTAAATTATCTTCTTTTAATCTTGCAAAAGAATGTAAAGAAAAGAAACCCTTGAAATCAGAATAATACTTTCTGGCAAAATTCAGATTTGAACTGGGCTCTGCAAGCAGAGCAAAACATTGTTAGGCTTTGGAGAAAGTCAAGAGAATAGCCATCACTGTTTCTGTGATACTCTGTGCTCTGCCCATTTGGGAAACTTTCCCCATGCCTCTTCAGCTGTGATAAAATGGTATTTCAGGTATTTTGAGACCTATTTTTCCTCCTTTCTGCATCCTGTATACATGTAGATGCTAGCAGGACTCTTACCCTTCATGAATGAAATATTGCTGGTATTTAAGCTAACACTTGACTCAGCTGCAAGCTGAAATTTGATCATATGGTATTTACTAATGTATTATTAATGGACAGCTGAATGGCTTCAATAATATTTCTTAGTATTTATCATTCCCTACAAGGGTAAAAAAGACAGGCCCCCATTAATCTGGGTTATTTTAAATGAGCTACACAAAAGAGCTAAGTGGGCCCCTTATTTCCCCCACATCATCCCACAGCAAGAAAATAGGATGTGACAGGGATTTGTCTTGACTTATATCATATGAAGGATGAGCCCGAAGAAGACATAAAACTGCCTTTCTTTAATGTCTTCTGATTGTTTCACTGAATTTATATGTCTTTGGTGCATTAATAATCAGTCTTTGAGAATTCCCTGATATATCAGCTAGTTATGTCCAAGAGACTTCTGTTTGCCTGTGGTAACATTAGTGTGTTTGGCTTAGAACACTAGTCCTTTTTTTGGATATATTTACTAAGTGTGTGTCTAGACAATATCACAATCCTCCATATAAAATAAATTTAAAGTGTTGTAATTTTCATTATTACATTACAAGAGCAAGGTAGAATAATCAGACTTGCCAGATTGACTGAAAGTTTGGATGTCTGAGAGACAAAATCCGTCAATTACTCGACCACAAAACTTTAGCGCCTTTATAATTAACTTCAGTGTAAAGTGCTTGGTTATGCCATAGATACACTCATCACTTTTTAAAGTAATGCAGATGATGGAATAAACTACAGAAACTTCTTAGGCTGGATTCTGTTTGTGTTTAATAGAAGCTTCACTAGAAGCTGCCCAAGACACCAGAATCCCACAGTATGGGATCCCCTGCCCATCAAATCTTGTTGACTCTACAACTGCCCATTCTAGAGGATTCCTGGAAGGGTTAGAATGATTTAGGATCACGCAATGTCTCGATGGGTCACTATGCATCTGTATAGGTTTTCAAATGCCACTTCAGTCCATCTTTGGCTTTATCTACACTTTAGCTTTTAATCATGTGGCTATCAATTAAGAATAAGAAAAAATTTAGACTAGTCTCCAGAAAAAGACTTTGATGTTGAAATTTCACAGGCTTATGAGAAGATTTTCAAAGATGCTTAACCTCTTTGAAGATCTGTCCTTAAAGTAAAGAAGCAAACTGGAAACCTGAGCACAAAGCACAAAGAGAAAAGGCACACTTAGAGAATCACACAGAAAAGTCAGAACTCGCTTCTGAGTCATAAAATGTTAAGAACAAGGCAGGTTGCTCTGCCCCCCACAGACACTTTCCAGCTCAATGAGATTAATAACAGTCTAGCACATACTCAGAGGGTGTAAGAGGAGTTGAACTTGTCGTATATCATTGTGGTATTCTGTAAGCTACAGCTAACTGCAGACTACAAAGGGTGGCTAAGATGAAACAGGATGAAGTATCGAATTTCACCATTTAATACCAAGAAAGAGGTTTTTCATGGATTTCTGAAGTCAGCCCACATTTATCAATACTTGTCTGCATAATCATTTCATTGCTCTGAATGATCCTGTGAAGGACACTTCATTCCTGGTGAGACTGACCTGATTCTACAAAATTACAAGATCCATGGCAACAGGATGAGAATGAAGTGCCTGATTGCAGGGACCCTGAGAGTGTCTTAAGGCCATTCTGTGATGTGCCATCACTGGTATTGACTGAAAAACCCACCACATGCCAGTGTGTCTGAGGACACTCTGGATTGACAGCTTCTGTTTGCTGAGAAGTTAAAACTATTTTGTAAATTAAGAAAAAATAAGTTTCCTACAGGACAGTTAGATTGCTGTTTGCCCCTTTCTAGTTATTAAATATACAAGGTTCCAAAATTCAATACAATCTCATTTTGAAGAAGAGACAATGAACTGGATGGAAGGATCTTCAAAGAACAATATGTAAATCTCTAAGTACAATTTTTGTGCCTGAAAATAAACAGACAGACAAATAAACACATAAATGAAATAAGGAGGCTGTTAGCAGTTTTGCTAGCAAAAGGTCAAAATCTTCCAAATGAAAAGCACTGATGCATCAAGGACAAAGAAACAGACTGCCTTGCAAACTATGTGGATTTCTATGGGAGTTTATTTGTGTATATCCTGGGGGATCTACAACACATTAAAAGAACTCATTTGATCTTTGTATCCCAAATAGATGTTTCTGTTGCTAGGTGATGTAATATCCTTGTAACCCTAAGAACTCCAAGGACAATTGCATTCGGTGACATTTCCATTGCCAGCAGTGAGCTGCTGGAAAAGTGTAATGGAAGAATTTTTTTAGTTGTAGTTTCTTCTAGAAAACTTTTAAGTTCAATACACTCTAACAAATGCAGTAGATTTTCAATAGTATTTTTCTCATGAAAGCATAGCGTACTGTTTTCACTCTTGAATTACTAGTCTTATCAGATGGCCTTTGGAAAGATTCGGCATTTATTTTTAAACCAAACTCTCTATTTAATACCATACTGGATGGAAAACAGTCTCTTGAGTTGCAGAAATTACACAGGGAGGAGTTATTAAATTTTTGACTGTTCAGTAAGTCATCCACTACAGTACATCTAAAGTCCTGATTATTCTCCAATGTGTGTGCTGGGAGGGGAAGAAAGTAGAAGGAAGAAGAAAATGTTACAGATGGAATGATAAAAACAGAAAATAAATGTTGGCAGGAGAGTCAAACTTAGTTTAAACTTGTCTAACCACAGAATTAAATGAAAGTATATTGATTGGCTTTGAACTTAATGCTTCACAGGAAGAAAGACCAAATATCTTCAAAACTACAGTGTGCTATTGAAGATATCAGATCCATATTATCGTATCACGAGTGGGAAGAGTGCTGGGTAAAAACCACTAAAATTAGTCTAGTGAGTGGGTCATGCCACATAGAGAACCTCACAAGAAAAATATAAAACAAAACTATAAAACAATTTTAAAAATTGCAATAAAGTAACAGCTCCAAAATATTCCTGCAATCTACCAGAGTTCCACTGATGTTACAGTTCTGAAATCAAAAAGGTCTTGTTATGCATATGAGAGGAAAATATAATAGTTTTAATGGTTGGATACAACTTATTTTACCTGTTTTATGTTATAATAATATTAAAAACAAAGGTATTATCAGTTACTGACAAGTGAAATTTGTGCAATTCAAACAGAAGGAACACCAATTTTAGGATGCTAACTTAACATTTTTCTGAGTTGTGATGGTTTAAAAAACTCCAGGAGTCCTTGGTAGATGTCTCTGACATTTCTGTGTGTTTTTCTGAGTCTGAGATGGTTCTAAGTGAAAAGCAGAACAAAAAAGTGAGGGAGGAAGTTTATGCTTCTAAATATCTAGAAATTTTCTGATGACTTTGATCGATCTTCCAAGACTTTTTATTTTACTGAGCCAGTTGACTGACTTATTGAAGAAAAAATCCAAACTGAGATATTGTCTTTCATGTCACAGAGCCCTCAAGAGAAATATTTTAGATTTTTAAGCAAATGGATTGTTCATGATCAAATTAAGAAAGGGTTTGTTCATGAGCAAATTATCAGATCTACAATAGATTATAGAGATTGATGAGAAAATATCAAATGGCACTCAAAGCTCTGTTGTAAGGGCTGCTGACTCATTTTTATAATGCTACTGTAACATATGGTTTATTTTACCATTTAATATGACTATTACCAATAGCTGTTTATTTTATGATATTTGTGAACTGTTTTCTTATTTCTTGCAGAGCACATTTGTATTGAAATATTTGTCTCTTTAGGTGAATAATTATTTGTTCACAACAAATTAAAAACGCAAAAATCTGAAGTTTTCTCATACAACTACAGGTTTGGCTATCTATCCTGTTTTCTTTATGCAATAATTGCATCATTTAGTTTGCTTTCTATATTGTTTCTGAAAAAATTGTTATTATATGCTTCAGTAGATGTCTGGCTGTGTAGGACTGTACTCAAGATTGTTTACAAGGGAAAAGTATAGTTTAAAAAAAGTCCAGATTTCTTACAGATGTAGAACATGACTTGAAACATGAGCATGATACCCATCTATCCAATCTTGATCTTTGGCATGGCAAACCCTGAAGTTTCAGACCCATGACTCTCTGATTAAATGGTCATGAAAAAACCAAACAGCAATGCTAATAGTAAGTAGAATATTAAATACTTGCGTAGAATTCAATGACTACGTAAGATTTGTCAGTACACTCGAAGCCAATCTGTGATGAGGAACATGATTATTTAATGGATTTATCGACAGTTTATTGTGGCTTCCTGCGCTCCGTTGCCAACTGCATTCTGGTGCAATTATATCCACTTGGGATAATTGCTCTTTCTCCATTTTGGAAAAATGTCCAGGTTTTAGGAGGACAGGCAGGGCAAGATTGACATGGAAAGCAGAAAACTGCAATACAGGAAATAGAGAGGTAGTGTGAGGGAAAACAGATGTATTAGCTTTGGAGACTGTCTCTGAAACAGTCCTAAGAGGTGGTGGAAAGAATGAGACTTTCCTGGAAAATCAGCACAGCCTTTCTGCAGGACACAGCGTAAAGCTTACTTCTGATGACAACTGAATACTGCTTGACTAAAAAGTAAGTCCAAACAACAGAAATACCACTGCAGAGGAATCTAGTTGTAATTAGGAAGGGAAGATTTGATTTATGGATTTTTGTGTTTTTTTAATTGATGTATATCATATATTGTTACTTAACAATATCTTTAGATTAAAAGTTGAGTTGCTTCAATTAAGAATAAGCACTAGTTTTAGAGACTTCTAGAATGAATATACCAGAAGACTCCAGAAAATGCCTGAGCAAATTGTACCTTATATGTGTCACACAGTCCAGTGACTTACCACGCCATGAAATCAGTCTGATAAAGAAGCAGTCTGCTAATAACCTGCAGGCAGAACCAACCACAGGCTTTTTGAACAAGCATTCCTTTTGTTAACTTTTGGTCATGTGAAGATCCATGTTTATCTATCTTTCTTCACAGGTGAATCTGATGGTAGAGGAAATCTGCTGGATAATAACAAATGGCTTTTCATATTTGCACAGCTCACAGGTAGCACTCCTACCCGCTCTAATAGCAACTGTGCTACATCTCAGATAACCACCGTCTTCATGCAGTGCTGCCTTCAGCAGCACTTTTCTCTGTGCCAAGCTATTTCTTAGCACTGCTTTTCAAAAAGCAATGCTGGAGCTACATGGATCCATTTATCCTGCTTCACCTAATGTTGTATAATCTTTGCACATGGGCACAGGAGCTTTGCTATCTGAGTTCAGCAGTTTTCAAATGAAAATTGCTCTCACTAGCAGGTAAACTGTGGCGGCAGATGTGCCAGAACCTGTGTTGCACAGCTCACAGAGAGGGCTGTGCACACCCATGGGAATCCTTCAAGGAGGATGGATGCAAACGTCAGACAGACATAAAAAAGTGCCCTTGGTAGAACATAAACAGATGGATTCAGCAATAGCAGTTCATCAATTGCACTGTACAGCTATATGTGCATATCTATCACATAATGAGTAAGCCCCTCCATTTTCCTCTGGTTGATAAGTTTGTATTTCTATTAAGTCAAATACCCTCTGAAGTAGGCGTTTTGTGTAGAACTAAAATGACGATGAGGAAACATTTTCTGTTCTCCAGTGTAATAATGTTTTATTCAAATATGCAGGGCAAATTCTTCATTTCATCATTAATACACTGTTAAAAGACATCCAGTTCTATTATTCCACCTCTTGTTCCTGTAAAATTTTAGATTGGAGTCTGGAGAAAAGTGGTGTCACAGACATTGTTTTCTTTAATATAATTTTTTAATTACTGTAATTAAGTTGAAAGAAATAATTGCCTGAAATGGAATTTGAGACATGATTACAATTTAAAATTTAGGATTTTAAGATCGGCAAAAAAAACCAAGTTTATAAAAGCCTTGAGAAAGGTGCTTTCTAAATGCCATTTAATAACCAATAATAATTTTAATTTTGCTTATTTCTCTGTGATTCCTATTTATACTTGACCTATTAATAGAGAAATCATTTTATTAAGAGAAATCTTAACTGCCATGCTTTAAGAATTTTCTGAACTAACTTCTGTCTTTATACAAAAGTGTTTCCATCTTGTTGGTGGGAAAAACCAGTGCCTTCAGCCTGTGTCGAGATTGTATTTCTCATGTGCAGCCACAATCAGATTTGGGAATTGGAATTTCACTTACTTTTGGTGAACATTTTTCATCTTTGCTGCCAAGGCAAGGTAGGATAGTCTCTCATGTCTATTTTCACTGATTCTTCTTTATTTTGAAATGAGAAGCCTTTAAAAATTTTTGAAAATTTAGCTTTTTTTTTTTTTTTTTTTTTTTGTAATTTATCATATTTGAGACAGAAACAGAGAAAACCTCATAAGCTCAAACTTCCTTCTTCTGACAGGTATCTGAATTCTCTTATTTAAGACTGTGCCATGTTTCACTTGAAGCTCAGGATAATAATCAAATTTATCAGGCATTGATCTTGCCTTCCACATATGAGTTATTGTGCATTACTATGATAATTCTGTGTTTTTGATATATAATCTCTCTTATACCTGTATTTCATTTTCCCTCCCAGAGGATCATAGGATGGCAGCATTTAAGTATCTTAAATATTTAGAGGATGAGTTTAAATACCTTGTTATGTTTTCTGGAAAACAACACAGGCACAATGATATGCTTACATGCTACCTTCTCAAACTCTACAGTCTGTGTTTACGTTACAAAAAAACCCCTGTGTTGCATTATGCACACAGTGAGAATGGTAGATGTAATTCATCCTTTTTTGCATACATTTTGCTAACCAGTTAAAAGGGGCACTTTAGATTTCTACTCAGGAGTTTCTGAATAAAACAAATATTGAAACATCACCACTGTTTTGGATTCATAGCTTTGTATTTTGAATGCTTAGCAAGTTAAAAAATAATTATTATAAATGTAATTTAATACAATTCAACTTGAGTAACAAACCACCATGCACATCCTCAACTCTCTGTTTTGAAAGAAAAGTCCAGGAAATTCTGTCCATAAGAAACAAGAACATTTTACTGTTTAATATCAATGATCTGGATGAGGAGGACAAATGTACTGAAAGGAGTGTCAAGCATTGTAATGGACTGCCCAGGAAAATGCTGGAGTTACCCTCTCTGGAAGTGCTCAAGAAATAACTGGACCTGGCACTTAGTGCTATGCTGAAGTTGATACAGTAAAGTTCAATCAAAGTCTGTAATTGGTGATCTGGGAGGTGTTTTCCAGCCTTTAATGACTTTGTGATTCTATGTCCAGATAGCCCTAGATGAAATCTACAGGGCAGCCAAAAACAAAAATGTTGAGATACAGGAAAGAAAATCCATCAGTTCTGACTGTAAGTACCAGACCAGTACCTCAGGAATCGTGTTTTGAATTTTTCAGTGTTTAATGCATAGTTTCCTATGAGCAGTCCAAAGGAACATTATCACCCTTCATTATCAGTGGGGTTCTTCCTAGAGTGTTCACACTAGGTTGAAATAGTGCTTAGTGATCAAACACATACTCCACGAGTTGTACAAATCTTTTCTTAGATAGGAAGAAATGCAATGCAATATTATTAGCTTGTGTGTAAATGACACCTGACCTTCTCACAAATACTTTGTAAATTTCCCATGCATTGATCATGTATTGTTGATAAATTCATGATATAAACAAATACCTAACCTTTCTCCAGTCATTCCTTAATTAAGTAATAGTAAGTCAATATTGAGTCCTTTCTTAGATTTCTGCTTGCTAGGATTCACACTTTACTAGCACAATAATGGACTGATCATAATGACTGATCTGTCATCAGCCCTCAATGCAAGAAATTTCTGTTTATGACATGGAATGCTACAAGGGGAAAACATTCGAATTATTTTTCCATTTTTTTAACAGCTAATGTTCTGAATAAATGAATTGAGGTCAGTTCTCATGCTCTCATGAAGTAATTTTGCTTAACAGACACTACAGTCTTTGGCAGCAGGAAATACTTGGACGGACTAGAAAGAAAAATGAATGTCCCCCTTTACTAAAAACCTGGCACAAAGGCCAAACTCCCTTTGACTGGAAAGACAGCAGGTGCTTGGGATTTTATCCTAGTACAAAATTCTGTCTTTTTGGTTTACGAATCCCAGATAGATTTCAGGCCTCACCTCTAATTTCAGGTGCATCATCAAGGTTGTAAAGAATGCTTGACTTCACAGCACAGCTATCACTGGCTGAAATAAATTCAATAATCCCTAGGTTCTCAAGTGGTTTTTTTTGTTTTTAAAATGCCACCAAAACCACAAAACCTTTTCACAGCTTCAATACTATGGATATTTTGGTAGTGAGTTGTTCAGATAYATATGWTRGATTTTCCATAGCATTTTAAACACTATTATTGCTTATTCAACCAAGCAGCAGAAATTATACAATAGAAACTGTATCTGTAGAAAGCCTTGCTTTAGAGAACAACACCAAAGAGATTGGTTGTTTTTTTTTGGTTTTTGGGGTTTTGTTTTGTTTTTTGGGGGGGTTGTTTGTTTCTTTGTTTGTTTTTGTTGTTTTTTGGTGGGGTTTTTGTTTTGTTTTGTTTTGTTTCTGTCTGTTTGTTTGTTTGATTGTTTGTTTGTTTTTTGTGAAGGGGAGCTTGTATGTGTTTTGTTTCAGCCTTTGGATACCACTTTGCATTTTGACTCCAGTAGTTCACTTATCTTCTGAACCATCATCTCATCCTTGGGACAACACCCCATGTTCCACAGCCCTTGCTGTCTGACCCTTCTGTCAGTCCCAAAAGTTTGCTTTAACCCACTTTAAACCCCAGTTTAAAGTCTGTCTTTGTTGTCTCCTACTCTTGAAGTACATTAATATTTCTCCAGCCTTAAGCATGGGAATCAGCAGTGCTCTTGTGGAAACTATTCTGTTCCAGATCCCTGCAGGAAAAAGAAATATCTCCCCAGTATTTCAGCCACTCTATTCTACTAAGGCACTTTCAGATGAGAGACAGGCATTTATTTTGATGACTTCAAAGAGTCTTTTGTCACCAAGGAACATAATCCCAGCCACGCTGGCTGATTGCTGACTCTGTACTCTGAGACATTAGGTGGCCTCACAAAACCCAGTTGCAATTTGAAAGCTGTTTGCATGCAGCTACATGTCCTCAGGTTTCTAGGCTGGACACGGCCATCACAATTCATGTCGAGCTGTTACATAATTCTGGACACATCCCAGCTCTTCTTTACTGAAAACAAATTAAAAGAAATGCTTTCCTCTTTTTTTTTTTTTTTTTCCTTTTTTTTTTTTTTCCCCAAAACAATGTTCCCTTTTGTTTCAAGTTCAGCTTGCAGAATGATTGTCAATGCTTTTGCTATGTCCGGATTGGGACATTATCTCTGATTTTCTCAGATTTCCACTAATAGTTCAACATAAAATATAGTGAAAGCTTTTTCTCCAGAGGCTTGGAAAATAAGACAACATAATAAGTTATCTCCAGTGGGTTTTATTTGGTTTCAATTTATGATAACCTGTTCTTGTTATCTTACAAACACTTGTCCTTCAGTGTCTTTTCACAGCATCTAGAACCACTGGACTATCTTTTGAGACTCCTAGGAGATAGAATATTATTCTCATTTCCTTGTTCTGGCCTTTGTCCCTATCCCTGTATTGTTTCCTATATTTCTGTGAAGCTCTATGTTTACAAGAGATTCAGCTTTTACCTTTTCAACAGAAAGAACTACCTTCCTTTCTTTTAAACAGCCTTTGCAATGGACTTTGAATGTATTATGACCTTTTAGAATATTTTTTCCTTACTCTTCATAAAGATAAGTGCTCTGCTTCCTTTTTTCCTGACAATGAGATTGATTATTTTTGGTTTTCCCTGGGTCATTAATAATGCAATTATGAAATATGCTATGTGGGAAACAATAAATATAAGGGTAATATTCACTTGAAAAAAAGCATCAGATTTAACCCTAGGCTATTCAATATACATCAGCTAGGTTGTGAGTGGAAGCACAGAAGACATGCTTTGGTGCATAACATATCATCTCTTTCCTTCCTAATGTGCTCTACAGTTCTGGTGTTAGCAGAAAGAGAATATGCAGTCTTTGCTGCTGCTGAGCCAGCTGGCTGCCTGACTTTTCCATCTTTTTTCTTCTGATGTTTGTATTAGGCCTGTGTTGCAGAACCAATGAGAATTTTAAATACCATTGCCTGCCCAATTTTTATTATATTTATCAGACATTTGCATCTGGAATTGAAAGTTAAGTGATCTTATACAGCTAAGATATTGAACTTTCAAAACAAAGATTACAAATGCATAGTCAAGAAGTAATGTTGTAATATATTTCACGAAATATTATTCTAAACAGAGAACAGAACACATGATCAAAACCAATTTTTCAAATCTTAAATATCATATTAAAGTAATTTCTAAACTGAAACATTCCAGAGCTGCTTAGTAAGAACCTAGTAACCAGAAACTGTGTTTGCATATCAGTTGAACATTTTTATGATAAGAGGAAGGCAATATATTTTGTAAAAGTATAAAGCTACACTACCCACTCTTGAAAATATGGATTGACCAGGAATGCTGACAGACATTTTGCCTCAGGACAGTCAAATGCTTCTGTACAACATCTCTATAAAATCACTAAAGGCATAATTTAAAGAACATTAAGAAAGGGAACCAGAATACTGCTAAATGGTGTTGTATCCTGAACAAATCACCATTTTAATTATGTTAACTGTTAAAATGGTCAGTCTTAATTTAAGTCCAAAACAGTTAGTGCAAAAGTAAGAGCCTAGTTATTTTTAGAATGGAGACTGCAAGTTTTTTTTTGCCCAGCCACAGAAAGACTAAATATGTCCTAAAGCAAGCCAGATACTTGCCTCCATCTAGGTTTATTCCATTGTTTAGAGGGAACACTGGATTACCATTTGTGCTTGACATCCTGAAGAGACCATACAGCACAAAACTGCTCCAAGATCATTTGTTCTTAATGAAAGCAATTTGTTGCTAGCTGAAGCAAAATGTTCTTTGTCCTTGTGCCAAAAACGCCTTGTCTATCCTTCATGTTTACTGCACTTACACACAATAATGGAAATATTATGAGATATGTTTAGAACAGCAGCATAACAAGTAGGACACACTTCATTGTTCTAAAACAATAGGCACGAGTGTGTTGTTCTTTGTCACACTTTTTTATCTACCGTAGAGGCTCATTGGCACGATGAAGGTTCAGCAGCATTTCTTAATTGCCTTTTTAATTTAGTCCAGTCTTTTTCCCCCCAGGGCTGATGCACTGAATCCTCTCATTCCTCCTTCATCCCCCACTCAATAGACCTGCTTTTATGAGATACATATTAAAACATCTGCTTTTTTTTTATTATTATTATGGTCTCATGTTTTTATGTAACTATGTTTTCTTGCATATATGAATTTAATAAGCTCTTCGAGGAAAGTGTTAAGATCATTAAAGAGAAATACAGATATTTTGGAGTAGAATGTTTTTAAAAGGAGACTAAAAGGACTAAAACTTAAAAAAAAAACACCAAAGAACTTAGGGAAAAAAGAGTAGGTGAATCAAAAAATACAGATACCAAAATTGTTCCCAGCTAATACCGCAGATAGTTGTAGGAGAGCAAATTCACAAAAGTTCATATACAGTAATTTCACAATTATAAGCCACAACATTTTGACTAAAATTTTGGTCTGAATCCAGAAGTGCAGCTTATAATCAGGTGTGGTTTATATATGGACAAAGAACAAAAAGTTGCTGGTTTAGTTTGGAGGACAGGTGTCTGCTGAGAAAGGCAGGAGCTTCTCTTTGAAATGGAGAATGTAAACCCCCTCCTTCCAAATTATTATAATTTTGAATCAGGCGAAGATATGGGAATTAGGAATAACAGTTCTTTACTAGGGAAATTAAAATAGAAATACAGTACTACCAAGAAACAAACTCCAAACCCTGACAAAGTCAG
>PYHW01010093.1:381304-396339 GCA_013186435.1 Turdus rufiventris
TTTTTTTTTTTTTTTTGTTTGTTTTTTTGTTTTGGTGTTTTTTTTGTTTTTTTGCTTTTTTTTTCCCTGCTCACCCTTCATCCATGCTGAAGTTAATCTATGCTCACTAAAATAATATCAGCATTTTAAAAATATGTGAACCATGTTATGCAAACATGTGGATATGGCCCTGTTTATGGTCCCCTGACACCTGGCCTGCTTGTAACAGAAAAACAGGAAGAGTAAAATTTGCATCCTGCTTCTTTTGCGCTTTTGTTTTTACTTGGGTTTGTTTTTGGAATTTTAATTTATTTTACTTTAGTCCACAGTAAGAAGAACTGTATTTTTTGTAGCCTTTCAAAAAAAAAGAACTATTTTTACATATGAATTTGGATGTTAACAAGAGTATAACCATGTTGTTAAGTGTTTATACCAGTCCTAGTTGCACTCACAAAGAAAAAAAACATTATTTTGTCTCTGTGATGCTATCTGCAAGGTGTTAGAATAAAAATAGAGATAGGAAGGACTTTTGGCTTTCACTTTTTTTTTTTTTTTTATTTTATTTGCAGTACTCTATTTGCTTAGTCCAGGCCGAAATGTGAGTACTTATGCAAAGGTTTCCTGTGGTTTCAAAAGTGGAATTCAATATACTCTAATGCACATCTCTATTGGAGCTTCTGTCATAATAAGGTTGATTCATTTGCTCAAACCAGCCTTATTCCCAACAGTACCTTCACAAGAAATAGATCCTAATCACTGTCAGTTCCCTCGGGACTTAAAAAGCTGAAGCAATACAAAAGTGTGTATAAGTTTTAGATAATGTAGTCACATTTTTCTAATCATACTTCTAATTTCACTGACTTGTTACACAAAAGCACTGATTGGGGAACAAGATCGTAAAAGCCGAAGAGATAATACTGAATCTTGCATACCAGAATGTAATAATTGTAGAGTTGCTGCCATAAAAATACCATGAATCCCCAAAGCTGCATTTGCAGAGTACTTTTAAAGAACAAATAATGCCCAAGGGTGGGGCATAGAGAAGCTTGTACAAACACAATGATTTCTATAATAATTAAAATTTTAATCAAGTCATTGATTCCCTTTCCCATCCTCCAATACACACAACATTTCTGTTCAAACAGGGAAAAGGCCACTTGTCAGGAAGCAGCACATAAACATTTTCTCACATATATTTAAAATAAAAAACCACCAGTGTAATGTAGCTGGAAAACATATGCCTTATGTTGATGGCAATACCTTTGTAGCTCTTCTTTTTTACATGTGTTTTATAAGAATTGGAGTCACTTTGAAGTTTAAAAATATCTTTGCATTTGGATTTTTGAAGACTGCCTAAAAGATAGAATAAAATGCCATCTTTGATAGTTCTGTATGCATTTTTTCACACTAGTAGTGAAGGGCACTCTTACATCTTGAGAAGGGTGTTGGAGACTGCTTTTGTGTCTCATTGTCAGCCTAAGCCTGTGAAATATTTACCAGCCCTCGATTTTCCTCACTTTCTGAGGATGTGGCTGTGTGATGAGGCATGCATTAAAGGATGTGATGGATGTAGCATGCCAAGTTATAGAAGAGTAAGGATGAACAGAATTATGTGGCATCTGGAGGATGTCCCTTGGGTTTCTTCTAGTGAGAAATCCCTGAACAAGTTGCGGGGCTCAGGAACAATACAGGGCAATGAACACTCCCCTCTTTCACCAAACCCCCTCTTCCAGGGAGAGTCAATCACCAGATTAGGAAATTTAATGCCATTTGAACATGCTATAGAGAGATGTATAGCCACTGCAGCACTGTACAGAAAATGTGCAGGCAAGACCCTGGTTCTGGGAAAGTCTGAGGAAGGATCATGTTCACGAGGGCATGAAGCTTGTGTTGAGTGCACAAGTTCATGGAGGTCCATCCTCAGATCCAGATTCCTGAGGCCAGGCTCGCACAGCAGCAGGATAGGATTATAGTGTCAGCAGTCTTTTGCTACAGAAAGAAAATTCTTCTGCCTTTCCATGTAGCAAAGCAAAGCCTGAAAATACAACCTAAGCGTGTCTGTCTGGAGCTGCTGATACCATTAATGTAATTATTAAAAATCTCAGAGCCTGAGCAGATTACTTACAGCAGTAGAAGTTGTTATCACTTAGGACAGACTTGTAGCAGTTCAACTTGATGGGCACAGGTGAGAACTCTGAGGTTAATGTAGAAACTCTAGTAATGCCTTTTTATGGGGCTAGTACACTTCCAATAGCTAAATCTTCTGGTCTTATCTGCCAAAACTCTTTACTTCTATTAATCAGTGCAACTACATCAGAGGACAGAGAGGCTACAGCTGAGTTAAGTAGCTCCAAAAAACTTGTGATGTAAAGTCAAGCATTCGTAGGAGGTAGTTTGAACCAAGCAGCTAGTCTGAATCAGTGGGCTTGAGGAGATGTCATGCTTCTGGTCCATCTCTTCTGATATGGGGCTTCTATAGAAGAGCAGTAAAACAAAAGTAACTGGAGACAGAAACATAAGGTGCTATATTCATATCTTTACATATTGTCTTTCTACAAGTTAAACATCCCTTTTCTTAAAATGCTGGCCATTATTTCTATGTCTAGTGGATAAAGGAACTATTAATTTCCATATTTTTTATTTAAAAACAGCTGTTGTGCTCAGTTTCACTGGACAAGGAGACACATTTTCGCTGCCTCTGAACTGCCTGGTTGGGTTATGCAGCTAGCTGCCACTCTGTGAACAGCAAATATTTCCAAGAAGCAAATAGTGAAATTAGATGTACATGTCATAGTCTGCTACATCCTATTACTGTCACGACATGACTCTGTTAGTGAACTTTTGCCTATGCAAATGCTACATGGACTCCTGGTGTATACAAACCTTGCTGTTGTGAAGTGAATAATAAAATAATGTGAGGAGGTTTTGTTAGTGGTTTGTTGGTGGTGGAAGTGGTGGTTTGGGTTTTTTACCAAATATTATTTGTCTTTCAAATCACAGTGCTTAAAGGCAGACCTACAGGTAAGTTTGGAGCCTTTTCCTCGAATGAGTATTTGCTGTTCCAAAATGAGATTAAATGAGGTTGACTGCTCAGACTTTCTGCTGCAGTCTGGTGAGCTAAAAGACATATGTTTTAAAATAAAACCAGAGATTCACATATAATTATTAGACTGTAGGAGTTGATTTAAAAAATAGATGACAAATACAACAATGCTTCTGATAGAATTGCAGGAGGCGACCAACCTTGAAACTCAATTCATGGTGTGTAATTGCCTTGGCAAGGCACAAAGTAGTAAGAATGTACGTTTTCTTGTACCATATGGGAATGTCTTGAATTCTTGATTTTCCTCCATCTACACAAGCTGCACACTGTATGGAATTGTTAGGTGAAGTTCCTTTGAAAAAGCAAAAAGAAACCCTTTCAATGTGCTTTTGTCTCCACTTATAGCCTTTACAACCTACTTGTACATCACAAATGTAATAAAATCAAAATCTTCACAGGTAAAGTGATGGCCTGTCTCTTTCATAGTGCAATAAAAGAAATAATCAGTAATTTTACTGTGAACCTTCATTACACTATGTGTATGGATCTCTCCTAGGTAGCAGACTAATTGCCACACATTTTTCAGACAGTTGGTTTACATCACCTTCTATACAATGTAAACAATGTAAAGGGTACAAAGTATACAATGTAAAGGGAACAAACAGATTGCATCTATACAGATGGAATAAAGGCTATTATTTCTGTAGTTTCAACAAGATTTGAAAAATGTATGATGCCCTCTCATAGATAGATAAAGTGAGCAGCTGAACTCAAACCCAAGGTCTGTTTCTCTAAGGGGGCTACTGTGCAGAATTTTCATCAGCTGGGCTGAAGATGCATCCCTAAGGATCTGTTCACATTCCTCTAGATTCTCTAGGTGCAGCGAATTGCCAGGACTGAAGGAGTCTTGTTATTTCATGCCAAAAAGTGATGGATGTATTCAAAACTCCACATCCCTTTCCTGACATTGTTTCTTCTCATTTGTGACTATGCATTCATATAGATACTGTTAGGGATTGCCAAATCCAGGACCCTGACAGGACTTGGGCAGCTGCAGTTCCAAATATCCAGTTCCAAAAATGCAGTTCCAACAAGTAGCATGGCTAGGGTTGTACTGCTCTTAGGCACAGACACTTAAATACATATAAAACACATACATACAGTGTGGATCCTCCAGTAACTGGGCTGACACTATCTAACCAATAGCTGACAACTGATCCCAGTATTCCCAGTTGCTGACATCTGGACAGCTCCTGAGTTCACAGGCTGCAGCCACCAGTGCAGACCTGCACATGCACTGTATCTAATCAGTCTTAGACATACAGATCATCCAGCATCTGCCCTGGATCCTCAGCCACAGGCTCCCACAAAGACATGCATGTACACACACAGAGACACAGACGTGTGCAAAAGTGTCTCTTAATCAACATTCCAGACCCCATGGTCTGCTTGTCAGTCAGCCAGGATGCCCTGGTCCCTCTGGCATCCAGCTCCTCCAATTATCTCTCTCACAGAGACAGGGTCATACCCAGCCATAGGCTGGCCCGCTAAGTGCATACTCCCCAGTCACCCTGTGTGCTGATGCACTGTTGGTATGAGCCTGGTCCTGCTCCAGTGGCTGCACCTAGCCCCCTATGCACATACCTAGCCTCACAAATATGCACACAGAAAGCCACACATAGGAAGAGAGGTAAGAATGGATTTCAGTGAGAGTCCAGGACTGACTGCAGACACCAGGTACAAGGCATGGCCAGACAAGTGTATTCACCTCCCAGCTGTTCACACACAACCTTCTATTTTTGCACACTCAATTCTACCCATCCTTTCATTTTTTCACCTGATTCTTCTCTAAACACCCCATTATGAGATGAATCTTATGAGATCTTCTTCAACATCCTTAATGAGTCTACTGAGTCTTAATGAGTGACTCCTAGTCTGTAGGTGCTCAGGAAGCCCATCCCAAGGACTCTCAGTGGTGGTCTCACCCCTTAGTATGATGACCTCCAAACATAGCCTGGAGTGGCCAGAGCAAGAGTTGTGTCCCTGACTGAGTTATTGGATTTTCCACAAATGGTACTCAACCGCTGCTCCTTCATATCTGGGCACACATCCTAAAAGATTCATCATCAGCCATCAGTGACTGTGTAATGAAGGAAACTCCCACACCTCCCATAGGTGCTCTAGGAGAATTTGACGAGGAATGTGGACCCACTTACACTGTCTCCTTCAGCACACAAAGAGCAGGTATTCCTAACCCATGCTGAACCTCTCACTGATCCAGCTTTCGGCTTTATTTGGTCTGAACTCTATTCAACTTTAGAGAAAGTGAAAATCCCTTCTAAAACCTCTACAGCTGTCAACTGCCTCAAGAAATTGCTAGTGCCAATCACGAATCTCTAGGAAACAGGTAAACATGACACTTGAAAAGAAATTAAGCTGAGTATTTTTCCCTGCACTTTATTCTGTTAACATTTCAGTTACGCTTCAGTCCCTCTCCTAGAGACTCTCACCAGACTCTGTGCAATCAGTTATTGAGAAACCCTCTCGTTCCATGAGCTGAAAGAGATCCTTTGCAAATCACTCAATATCTCCCTACCTATTGCATCAGGTGCAAAATACAAAGAATATTTGGCCTGCTGCCATAACAGTTGCTGGAGTGTCTTGTGAGAGGCCTGCCAGAAAACCCATCAAGCTGAAGAATCTCAAAAAGGTTTGGGTTGAATGGTTGGGTCATCTAGTCTTAACATTCCTGTCATGGGCAGGGACCTTCTACCAGACTGGGTTGCTCAGAGTTCTATTCAATCTGGCCTTTAACACTTCCAGGAATGGGGTATCCACATCATCTCTGGGCAATTTGTTCCATTGTCTCACCACCCTTACCTTAGATAAAAGGTATTTAATCCTTATATCTAATCTAAACCTAAACTCTTTTGGTTTGGAACCATTATTCCATGTGTTCCACATGGCCTTCTAAAAAGTCACAGGAGGGAACATCATTAGGGATTATGTTCATTAATATGAAGAGTATAGATCAAATCATGATGATGAAAATATTGGCTGTGTTGATCAATATTTTCATCAGCAAGGATTGAGCTGTAGTCATGCTATAAGTGAGTTTTACCAAGATAGGACAAGCAGTTTCATTTGCTTCTTTATGTGCACTTCAAGTTTTCTGTCCCTGCACCTTAGGCAGGCTTTTTTCCCAACTTCCATTTGTTTGAATTTAAACATGTTTGCATCACTACGTGATCATTATTGTGGTCCCAGTGCAGCCAGAGCATGACTGACAATAATACACTTCTCTCTCTTGATATGTTAGGACCTCTAAACCCAACTCCAGATATTCTTCGGGTAATTCTTACGAAATGGCAGGCAGTAACTAACAGGAGAAAAACAATAAAAGCCTGATTCTTAGGTCTTTTCTCTATTGTCACTGGTCTTTAAGTTAATTCATGAGACAATGAGACTTCCACCATTGTAGCCAAAAGTCTTCTAGAAGTCACAATTAAAATAAAATATGCATTTTGGTGGGAGGGGAAACATTTTTTTAAATTTCAGGAACCTGGCAGTTTTCACAGAGACTAGATATTCTAGTTCTCCAACAAGAAACAAAAATAAATATCCTAAGCCTGTCATTAGGAAATAATTGACAGAAGCATATGAGTATTATATATGAATCCATATAAATGTCCTCCAATATTGCTTTAAATATTTGGGGTTTTTTTTCCTAAGTACAGTATAAAAACCACAGGGAACAATAAAGTCTTGAGCAATGTAAATTGACTTGTTTTGATCTGCATTTGAACAGGAGTATTCACACAGAATTTAACAAACCTGATTCACTCTCTCAGGACAGAATGCAAATTTAATTCATTAATTGCTTTTCGCTTTATTTACAGGTTAAAATTCCACTGAGACACATCATTTCACATTAAGGAGATCCTGGTTGCATGGCTATCAATCAGTGTTACAAATTAGTTAAGCATATAAAGATTACTCTGACATTGTTTTTCCCAGCTTGCTGAAAATATTCAGCCACAATAAATAAATCAAAGCATTCATGTTCTGCTCAGCACAGTGTGACTCACAGATGTCAGTGGCCTCCAAACAACCAGGACACACAGTTAAAGATAAATTAGTCTTCCATCAAGTGCCAATGAATGTCTGGCACTTTCCAGTAGCTTGTGTGCACTGTAAAGGGGTATACCTGAATGAGAATGTTGAGAAGTTATCCTGATTTTCCCTTTAGAAACATACAAATTTTTTCCTTAGGAGTGAGCTTATTTGCAACTGACATTCAGTTTTGTTTGGACTTTAGCAGAACAAATGCTGCCCCCAACCATATTGAACTATGGTATTGATTTTATGATCCACAAAAATATGAATGAAGGATTAATTTTGTCTTTGTTAGGTTTTAACCAACCGAAGTTCAAAAGTTCAGAGGGCTGCAACAGAGTAGTAGTAACAAAAATGTAAGGAGCAATGAAAAGATGGTAATCCCTTAGTGGAAGGGTGTATTTGCAGATGTAGTCTGTAGCCTTTTAAATGTAATGATACTTCAGATTTAGTCTGCAGGCAACTTAGATCTTTGTGTAGCACACACACACTGACCAGAAACAGGACCAGGAACTAATCAGTGAGAGAAACACTTTGGACAAAAGAAATAAGATTGAAGGGAGTGTGAGAAGATGGGGATATAGAAATTCAATTTTCTAATATTCGCATGTGGAAACTGCACAGTTGCTGATCTTTTCAGTTTTATTATAAAACAGTGCATGTGAATTTCTGATACACAAACATAGGTACAATGGGTTCAGTTGCTGCAATCATGCAATAGGCCACAGATAGTCAGAGCTGTGAAAAAGCACACATAGAGTAGGTTTGCACAAAAAAAATCTCAGGATGTAGTGCAGGAAGGAGAGATTCCACAAGAGGCTCTGCAGGAAAGGACATAGGAACCATCAGATGTGTACATTTTTATGTGCAGTGATGAGGGATGGGTATATCATGGAAACCAAGGAAATTATGAATGGTCTTACGAGAACAAATATGGCATCTTCATTCAACGATTTGTAATAGAAGACTGGAAAAGGAAACAGAAGAAATTAAGGTGCAAGAAGATTAAAATAATTGAAATGTAGGTCTTTTACCCACATGTAACTGCACTTTGGATTTCATTACAAAAAAAAAGTTATGAAGGCCAAAACACAAATTATTCAGAAAACAGCTAGGCAAATTTATGAAAAATATTTCCATAGGAAATACAAAGATCAGAGTTCCAGATACAGCTTCCAGTACTTGAAAACTCTAAACTGTATAATTTCATTCATATCCTGTTTTAACTCTAAAAATTTCCTGTTACTGAGAGAGATGGAGCTTTTGTTCGACCTTTAGATACAGGGTAGTATATATCTTATACACTAGGACTGCAGCAAGTAGTTTGAATACATCATTCTAGATCCTGTAAGAAAATACTTTTACTATCAGTAAAAACACTACTGCAGCATTTAAAAAACGATCCCATAATTCAGTGGCATTGTGCCAAAGAATTGAAGAAGCCTCCACTTAAACCACAGATCTTCAAGGGTTTTTTTTTAGCAATGGGCTGTATATATTGCTTAACCATGTACAAATATGGCAGGGAGAGTTATCCAAAAATTTTATCCCAAAGAATTTGTCATTCTGGATTTGCAGTTTCACACTTCCAGTGTGAGAACAGAACCATAGGGATGAGAAAATAGCCAACATAGTTTCAGTGTTACAGACATCTAAAATGTGAGTAGCAAGTCACACAACTGCTGAGGACACCAAAATTAGGCGCCTGAATTTATTTCAGTTTTAATAAATCAAAGTTCTTGCTTGCAGCTCTGAGACAGAATTTTAAAAAGCATATTATTCCTTTCTCAACATAGACTACCTCCGTTTCTGAAATAAGAATGAATAAATTACAAGTAGAGGTCTTCTGGGGCAACACTGACTGTTACACTAAAAGCACATTTTAACCAGACTTGTCAACAGGTTAAGATCAGCATTTTTTACAGGCATATCACTTCTCTTGCTATAAAGCTAGCATAATAATTTCCCTCACAGTTGGAAAAGTATTTAATATTTATTTCCCTGAACTAAAGTATACCTATTTGAAATGAAACTCTAGATGTCCTTAATAATATGAACTCTAAATTACAGTTCCTTTTCAGCTATGCAGGTAGCCTCAAATAGAAGATGAATTCTACTACACTTCGGGAGATGAATAAAGTGATGCTAATTGTAAGTTTTTCCCTTATTCTATCAGTTATGTATTAGAAAATATTATCTCGCCTCACTCTCCGGCTAAGATTAGCATTCTTTTCAGTATCAGGCAGATCACTTTCATAAATACCATATTGCTCCATTACACCAAGGTGGCTGAATGCCAGATTACTGACTCCAGAGGAAATATTATAAACTTGCTTTAGGACTGTATGTATTTCAGATGTGGAAACAGTACCAGTAGATGGTGCTCAAGAACATATTGCATAAACATATGCCTTGATGGAAAATAGGGAGAGGAAGTAATGGGTAACACCATTTTTATCAACCTTCCAAGAGAGCTGTAGAAGCAAGTAACCTTATATATTACAAAATGCAAATGGGTAAAAATAAGAAAACTACTATGTGACAAAGGAGAGGAGATCCTGCATGAACGATTTTGTGGCACAAGGCTTCAGCTATAAAATTTTCCTGTCCTACTTTAACCACGGTGTTTTGGTAACACCTTTTTGTTCAAACTGCTTTTATACACAATGGAGAAAAAAAAAGCAATTGTAGCAAAATTTGGGTTTGTAGACTCCATAAAGCTATGCTGTATGTCACATCAAATACTTGAGAAAGTCTGCACTGGCTTTCCTCCCCAGAAACATCACATACAGAACTGGATTGGCTTCTCTAACACCTCTTATGTTTGATAGGCAGCCATCACTATGGCAATACTGAAACTTCTATGAGCATAAAAGGAAAAACACAACACAAAAATGCCTAAGGATGCAGGAAGCTCAAAAGACTGTATTATCATCTTTCTGACTACACACTCCATTAATTCCAGCTGTTATTTGAACATATATTAGCTCTGATGTCCACACTCTTTTGAAACAAAAAAAAAAAAGAAAACAAACAAAAAACCAATTGAAGAGTAGATGGAAACTTCAAGTATTTCCTCATATCTTCAGTTTTGAACAAATAAAATAAACCTCTGAGTGTGTATTTGTTTTTAAAAATATTTTATGTTTTTATATATGTACATATAATATATAAGCACACAAGCTTATGTATATGTGTGTATACATAAAAATTTCCTTCACATTATGAATTACATCATTTAAATAAATAAGAAATTGTAACCCAAATATTTCTAGTAAAAAAATAGAATGCTTTTTTTTTTTTACTTGATTAGTCTCTTTTGCTTGGCATTGCTGCGGGAGATTTGACACCTGGAGCAAGATATTTGCTTCACATTCTTCCCCATTGTTATAAAGGGTAAGGAGGAGCATTGTGCTCAAAGGAAAATCACATTGGAAGTCATTCATAGCTGGCCTCTTGTGGAATAGAAATTAAATTGAAATTCTCTGTCTGTCAGTATATTTGTCTCCTTTTTCAGAGTTATTTCACTTGAGCCTTGTTGCAGCCTGATGAGATTCATGAAGGAAATCCCTAGAACAATGTTTACAGTGACCTATTTATGGTTTCTTTCTATACCTCTGAATTGAATGTTACAAGGTGTTTTTCCTGCCTTCCATTGACTTGAAACACAAAGGTGATTCTTGCCCCCATTATATTAAATATGTTTCATAAGGAATACTAATACTGTGGAGATTTCATTAAATGCACATATCTGTGTATTTATTGTGTATTGTTCTGAATCATTATCTGGTGGTCCCCATAGTAAATAAGTAAACAGTATTGTAACCTTTGCAACTGAAAATCTCCCTCTTGATAGGTGCACCCTGTCAGAGTCTTCCAACAAACCATTACTGATGGGAATTTAAAGATAGAAATTAATTACATGCTTCAATTGTTTTACCATGGTGTGCTGCCACGTTTGTCACATCACTTTAAGCTTCAGTGCTTGCTGCCAGTTGTCTCTCAAGAAGTATTAGATTCTAGTAATTTTTAAAATACAGAAAAAAGATGTATTTGTAGATGCATTTTTGGAATTTAGAATTCTCCTGGTGAGGCACAGCCAGGGAACATCTATTTGATTTTCCAAGTACTTGAATTAAAATAATTCCTTTGAAATGTGACACTATCAACAGACAATGAGACAGAAACAGGAAAGGGAGAGACAAACCCAACTGGCCTGTTGCAATGTGTGCTGATATCACCATGTTATTCTTCTTTTTGAACATTCTGTGAAATTTAAGCCTATTATTTTCTGAATACATGGCCATCAAAGTCCAAAATGTTGTAAAGCTATGTGTGAACATATGGCTTGCTTAGCCTAGGCTCATCAGGTGAGCCTCAGCATCGCCATTTATTCTGACATAGTTCGTTTTTATGTCACTCCTAGTAAGGGTACTTGAATTCTCATCCCAAACTAAAAAATGTTTGTTTTTTAAGAAAGAGCAATGTGGGGCTCCAGGTTAATTTATGACCCAGCAATTTGCAGCTCAAAACTTCTCTATGTGTGTTTCAGAAGAAGAGACTGTTCCTCTTCATTGCCCTAGTTAATTTCTTTTTCCCATTTAGCCAATGCTTCTTTTGCTGCAGACTCAGCCTGGAGTCTAGAAGAGAAATTCTTTCTTCTTCTTCACATTTAGTTGCATAGAATTCACCAAAACATAATTTAGATTAGTTTGGTTTGTGAATCACTGGTTACTTCTGGCATTTTAAACTCAGATTTTTTTAAATTTTTGTTTGGAGGAACTTTCAATTTCAGAATCCTTTCATTGTGATTATTTACCATTTTTAATAGTGAGTTGCAGTGTTTTTGACACTGCTTCAGAATCTCATGTCAAACATTATTTTATGGTCATAAGCACAGTAATAAATTATTCTGTGGCAAATTATTATCCTTTGACTTCATGGGGCCTCACCTGAAGCACTACGTACAGCTTTGGTCCCTGCAGTGCAAGTGAGACAATGAAAATACAGCAAAAGGATCCTGAGAGGGTTAAAGGGCTTGAGCACATGATATTAGAGGAGAGGAAACGGGATAAATGTCCTCTGCCTACAAGGGATTTAGATAGGAAAAAAAGATACACCCATTTCAGAGGTCCTTCATCCATGCAAGGACAAGAAGAAAAGGGAATTCCCCAAATGAAATTCTTGTTGGATATAAAGTAAAAGACACTTTCTTACTGATCATGGTTGTGTCTAGAAACAGGCTGCTACAGAGATTTTGGGCCTTCATTGCTGGAGATTTAAAAACCTTGACTAGACACAGCACTGAGTAACCTGCTATAACTTCAAAGTTGTACTTGCTTTCAGCAGAGGAAGTTTTCAAAATTCCTCTCCAACCTAAATAATTATGTCATTTTTATGACTACTCTTTCCCTTTTTTCCTCCTCAGATTTCCTATTTCAATCCTTCTTTGACTTTCTCTCTCCTTTTCATTTCTTTGTTCGCTCCCTTCTATTTTCACTCCTTCAATTTTTCTTCTATAGAGTTACTTCACCTTTTACTTTTCTGTTGCTTTTGTAATCTTTCTGCAACACTCCAATTACCTGTAAAACCTCTATAATGCAGGCAGGAAAGAAAACCACTGAGAGAAAAACACATAACAAAAATACAGGGAGATTGATTAAAAGGATGTGTAGGTCTCTTGTTCCCTTCTGTTATTTTTAGGTAACTTCTGCAATAGCCTGTGGGTCTGGCTACTTCTCTTCCAATTTTTCTTCTCTCCTCTACTTAACAGGTTCCCTCTTCCTACCTTTGGTACCCTGAACTTCTCTGTCCCAATACTGTTATACCTTCATCTCATTCCACTTTTGTCTCTCTCGCCCTTTGTATTTGCCCTTTCAGATTCTTCTTTTAAAGGCTCTCATTTTAAGTTTTCTGGCTCATCAAGCCTTATTCAGTTTTAGATATTCCTTTTCACTCAGTAGTCAGAAATTCTAGTCATGATTTGCAGTTTTTAAACTAAATTTGCTGTACCAGATTTCCCTTATGAGTCATTGTTTTTATGACAATTCCAGAAATTTATGGCAAGTCCAAATGTGATCATTTTTTTCACAGAAAAAAAAAAAAAAAGTGACCATATCACTTGCAGAAAAATATTTTTGCAAAGTTTCAGTGATAACATGGAAAATAAGAGCTTGAAAAAGTGAAGCTTTTTCAATAAATAACTGCAGGAATTTGCTATTAATAGCAAATCATATTTTCTTATTCTCAGAAATGGTCAGAGTGTATTTTTGGAAACTTCATGAAGTAAAATTGCCTCAAGGCAGACACCTGGCAGGGGAAATTGGAGCAAGGATAGTTAACCTCTGTAGAGTCTACAAATAATTGAAAAATGCATATAGAATATGAAGAAATTTAATAGAGGAGAGACATTTCTAATTTGGCTTATAATACATTGTTGTACAATGTTATTTTTGTTCAAACATAGTGTGTTTTGAGACCCTATTCCTTTTCCCACTTCCAAACAATCTCATACTGGACTCCTGCCAATATTAAGTCTTCACCAATGTCTAAATACACACCCTTTATTTCCTTTTACTTGGTATTCTGATGAAATTTCAAACTCTATTTTTTCCCTATTATCTCATATGATAACCACATTTTTCCTTTTTTTTCCAGTTGACTTAATTCTATCACCTGTCCTTTTTCTAATTAATTTGTGCAGTGACCTCAGTTTTCCATTCATGGAATAAAATCATAGCATTATTAAGGTTGAAAAAGACCTCCAAGACAGATGCAAACCTTTAACTGAACTCCACAATGTTAATTAAATTGTAACACCAAGTGCCATGTCCAGTCATTTCTTGAATGCTTCCGCTTCTTGAACACTCCATTACCACCTGGAGCAGTCTGTTCTAATGTTCAGATGCCTCTTCAGTGAAAAAATTCTTTCTGATGGCCAATTCAAACCTCCTCTGGCACAGCTTGTGACCATATCTTCTTGTCCTCTCACTGTTTGCCTGGGTGAAGAGGCTGATTTCCACCAGGCAGCTGCCTCCTTTCAGGTAGCTTTGGAGAGTGATAAGGTCACTCCTTGAGCCTCCTTTTTCCCAGGCTACATACCCCCATCTCCCCCAGCCCCCACAAAAGATTTGCAACAAGAATATGTCTCAGTATTTCTGCAGTTATTTTTCTTTTAGATAAAGTCCAATTACTTTCTCATTTTAAATGGTTTAAACCAGGCCTTACTCTTCAGGCTCTTATTAGCAACCTGCCACTCTATTATCTTCTTGAAATTAGTGTCCTGCCAAAAGAAAGCAAAAATATGTGATACTGTATTTCTTATGAGCTCTCACCTTTATCTTCACAGCATTGAGGATTTCTCTTTTCAACACAATACCAGGAGCTTTAAAGCATTTCCTGGGAATTTGTTGCTCTGGCCTCAATCTGATTTTTTTTGTCTAAATTGAATTAAACCTCAAGATCAAGACTAGGCATTTACATTTCTTCATTTTGCTAGATTTACCAAATCCAGGTTCTCTCCTTCTAAAGCTGCCCAAATATTGTCTCTTATTATTTCCAAGGCATCCGAAGGACAAAAGTCAGGAAGATGCTCCAAATACAAAAACAAAAACAAAATTGATGAGCGATATTATTACACTAATTAAGAGTGTGGGTGAAGAAATATCTCAACTATGATTAGTTTCATAGAGACTTAGTGAAGTAAAATAAACATTGAAGTCAATTGGCAAACCCTGCAAATAGCTTAGTCACAGAACTTTTATTCTAGACTATTTATTCATAGTAAAGGAACATAATAAATAGAAATATTTTGCATTATTTATCTAGGAATAAACAACTACGTCTAATCTGACTGAAAATGATGTTTATGTTCAGATAAAATGCAGACAAATATACA
>PYHW01010093.1:396389-407115 GCA_013186435.1 Turdus rufiventris
TTCTATTCTATTCTATTCTATTCTATTCTATTCTATAAAATTCATCTATTAAAAATATTTTTTATTTTTATATTTAAATATCACTTAGGAAAACATATAAAAGAGTACAAACTGACTTAATCACTCTTAAAATCATAAGTATGAAACAAAGAGTGGCAATCTGAAATAACCTTGTCTTATGAAGTATTCAAGAAAACCTTCAAAATCAGAAAAACACAGACACATGTAATTTTGTGCTTTTTTCAGGGCATAGGTATTACATGGGCCTTGAGTCATGACCATTGCCTTGAAATAGAGTGAGCCTCCACTGAGAAGTGATAATTGTGCACATTGTAGAAACTTTCTTTTTATGTGTAATTTCACATCTACAATATTAGAACTGATAAGTCTATATATTGCTGGCATGTTTAAGATCACAGATCCATGTGAAAGCAGATTTCTGGGAGTGGTAAGGCCCAGAGAAGAAGGCTAGGGTAAATAATGCCTGTAATCCCAAAGATACTCAAGAAATATTTCCCGTGTTCAAAAGCTGTAATTTGTGTAAAGTTGATCAGCTGGAATATGACTAGGGAAACACAGAGAAATTATTCAGTTTTCAGTGTTTGTAAAATCTTATTAAAATATTCAGAGTAAAATTTGAGCAAGGCTTCGTAATTCTTTTCCTCCAAATAGCCCTTCATGCAAGATATCTACACAATGACAACTGATTTGCGACACCTTTTTCCTCTGATATTAAAAAAAAAACTCTTGCAAAGACTGGCCCATGAGGTACAACTAGAAAAGAACTAATGTCAGACGACACCTTTTGAATAAAAGAATGGAAGCATAAATACATGTCAAGTAAAGTACAGCTAAAATCTCTGAAATCCTTAACAAGATACCAGTGTCTCTAATGAACACCAAGTCTGCTCAATATACAGGAACAGAGAAACAATAAGTAAGAAAAAACAAGAGAGTTTCTGATTCCCACAGCAGTTGAGAATATTAACTTAACAATGTCTCTTGGGGGCAATTGTCTGCATGATATATCTTTTGCAGGTCAAACAAAAAACATGATTATTGGAGAGGACCCTGGAAATAGGTATCAACTATCTATCAACTATCCTACATTGGGGATTAAAATATGTTTTTAATGCGTTTTTTCAAAGCAATCATAAACTCTAATATTACTATTTCCATATAGAGATTTTTCAAGTTCTGTAACTTCCAACTATTAATATTTCATATTTTAAAAAATATGGTAAATTCCAGGGTTACCAAAATATGCTTAATATCACTGTATTTGTTATAACCTCTGCTTCCAATTGATGCAGAACCCCTAAAAGCAATGAAGTCTGTTGTGACTTCTGAAAGAATGACAGAAATACAAACCATCCAGACAAAATACCCTGACTGACTAGAAATCATAAAACAGTGCAACAGAAGCAGTTGATTGGAACAGAAGAAAGAATTTGTGAGTATGGAATAACATTGTGATCTGCAATTCTGGTAGCTTTTTTGGTGGTTTTCTTCTTTATGCACTTTTTAAACTTTCTAATGCATGCAGTCACAGATAGTAAGGCTTACTCTCTTCAGTTGTTATTATCCACACTCCAAAGTGAAGGACATGCCTGTTTGAAGGGATAGGGCCAGAAAGGGGATCAGAGATCCCCTGGATCTCTGTTGCTGGATCTCCAAAGTCAATATAGACACATGTAAACTGAATGTTCTATGCTAGGCCAAAACCTACATTAAACTGCAGGATGAGTAGATATTGTCTATATTTCATACATTTTTAAAAGATTTTTAAAATATCTGTTTATTCATATTTTATATGTTGATTTTTATTCTGTATGCTTCCAAAGTTTAAACACTCCTTATCCATTTCAATTGGTCAGTCTTTTTTGTTTCATTTTAAACAGTAACTGATTAAGCAATGAACACCTTAAAGGGCTAGTGGAAATGTCGTGTAGTAGCCAAATCTGAGTCTACAATGTGTGGTTAACCATATGCATAACAGTTTCTACTAGACTGTAGGTTTTCTACAAGTAAAAATGAGTATTAGCTGAGGTCATCTCTGCAAATTTGTTCCACTATATGCTCTTTATTACAGATCAGTGTACTCCTTATATACATGATCCCCTCAGTAAATATCCTCTCAGTCACCACTTATCTGTTGTCTAGACAAGAGAAGAATCTACTTCATTTGTGAGTCAACGTTTTCCCATTTAGTCTGCAGGTTGAGATATTTTTCTGTATTGTCTTTGTAAAATAGGGGACGAGTTTAATTTCACGCAACACTATTTGCCAAACAACTCCAGACTGTTACAACATTGCAATTCCGTATTTCTTTTCAGATTTTTGTTCTCTTATAATGTCATGAGATATTTTGTTAGCATAAATTTAATTAGGTGAATGATTTATATATCTTACCATGACAATCTAATGTATAAAAGCTATAATAGAATATATAAAATTGCAACATTCTGAGCATATTGCATAGCAGAACCAGCAGTATTAGTGAAGAAATAGGTACTGGTATGTTTTTTCTGAAAAGAAGAACTGTATATTGCAAAAAGCAAAGTAGTCCCTATTGGAGTATTAGGAAGTCTGCGATTTTATGTTTGGTTCTTATGACTAAAGCATTTATGGTATCATAAGAGCTTTAATGAATGTACTGCCTGGCAATACTCCACAGGGCATACTATATTCTCTTCCTATTACTGCTTTTGTCTCTGCAGATAATTCTACAAGCTCACAGCTAAGAAAACAGAACAATTCCTGATCATGTTTGTTTATTAAGAATGGTTGATCATGGACAACATCAGTGGCATGAATGATTCAAACTTATTCATATATTTTACACAAAAATGATAATTAGTGACTACTGGGGTTTTCTACATTTTTTAAATTATTGTTGATGATACGTTGGTGTGCATTGAAACAGCATTATACCTACTCCTGCAGTGCTCCTGGATGACCTGGGGCTGGTGCTCACTGGAGATGCATGCTGCGGACAACACGTTGGTAGCTGGAAACTAGAAGTCTCTTCTGGGACAAGGCATTCTGCAACAATTCGAGAATGTGGCAATTACAGGAATATAACTTTAAAGCATATTGGTAAAATGTCTGATGGGCCATTGGAAGGTTTCTTTTTTAAAATTTTAAAAAACCTATTGTGTGATTTGTTTAACACATGTATCTCTTGTGAAAAGGCCTTAGATAACAGACCTTATACTTAGAACATGGAGGGAGCTTTTAGGGAGCTTTTCTAAATCTTCTAGTTTATTGAGTTGGTTTTTTTTTTTTTTTTTTTTTTTTTTTTGCTAAGGCAGTAGAAGCCTCTATAGTTTTTCATGGCTATTAACAGCATGGTCTCTTTATTTAAAAATCTATGTGCATAGAATAAATTTATAAATAGCCTGGAAATAGGACTCCCACCTTTTTTTAATTTTCATTTTCCTGTCTGCAGTTCCTCTAGACTTTCTCATCATTCTCTGTCTCCTACAATTTATGTTAAACATAATTTCTTATTTTTCACACTGTGTTGTAGACAATTGTGCTGACTCCCTAATGTAAAACTTCTATCAGCAGCAATGTGGAAAATTCTTCTTTTCTTGTGTAAGAGAAGTGAATGTGAAGTGTCAACAGAGTCTCAGCTGAGGTCATATCTGTGGCAGGCCACAGGGCACACAGTGTAATTGGGAAAACAGCAGCAGCAGTGTTTCTGTTCCTTTGTAGATAGGAAGAACTTTTCTTTTTTTTCTCAGCAATAGCAAGGGTTCATTTAGCAGCTTTGCTGTAACAAAATAAATAATACCTTCCTGCTCCAAAATTTGGTCATTAAAAAAACTTATTTTGGAATAGGTGATTACAGATATTTTCTTTAAAATTTACTAATTGAAAGACACTAACAGTAATCTTCTCACATTGCCAAGAAAGAGCCAGCATCTCCAGGTGTTAACTTGTCAACACAGCACAGCTGAGTTTAGTTAGCTGATAAAATAATCAGTTGTGTAATGAGAGACGTGTGGTAATCTGTCCAAGTTTGGAAGAAAACCACTGAAGACTTCTTATATATGTATATATATATATGTGCATAGATGTATATATGTGATGTAATTGTTACAGATATGTAATTTGTAATCCTTTCATTAATTTTTTTCCTAATTTTGTCATCCTCTTTTTTGATGGCTCTTTCAAGAGCACATAATTAATACAAAACAGACACATGTATACAAATATGCATTGACATGAGAGTATTTGATTGTATACCTCTAATTTAAAGGATTTGAAAAGCTGTGTTGAAAAGTACTTTAAGAGTATCTCCAGAACTCTGGACATCATTGAATTAGGGAGACAATGCAATGTGTAAGTTATAGCTTCTGAGTACAGACTGATGAGAGTAAATGTCTACATTTGCTGTATAAACTGTCAGTTGTCCACTCCATTTTCCTGAGTCAGTGTTTCACAGGCTGTTCAACTATTTTCTTCCATGGTCCTCTTGTGACTCTTTGGTGCCTGAGGTAGTGAATTATTCCTGTTTGTCCTTCTCTATAATAATATAACTTGTTGGAAGACTGCATTCCCCTAGCCACCCTTCTACCTTTTCTCTCTCTCTTAGACAAATTATACCCACCTCAGAGGAGACTGTATTTAAGTGAAATACTCCCAAAAGTTTTTGGATTACAGTGACCTCAAAGGAAATAGAGAATATTTGTCAAGTTTTACAGATTTCTCCCTGCATTTCTCATTGCTATTTCTTCAGTGAGTGTTTTTATGTTTTCAGGAGTTCACAGTCATAAAGATGCTGATTGGTGGGTATTAGGCACAGAGCTACTGCTTCCTGCTCTCTGTTGGCCTCTCATCCTGGGAGGCTGATGAACAACATTGGCAGGTGTAGGAGCACAGAATGAAAGTGGAGTTTATGAAGGTCATGTTGCCTTAGCAAAGGGAAGCTCTTTTCTATGTAATGACACCCTAGGAGCATGTGTATGAGCTAGGATAAATTACAGCAGACTTTATTAATGAGGGCACAGTAGCAGAGTAACTATATACTGCATTGGGAGGATCCTCATGCCTACTGTTCTCTCCAGGAGTCTGCAGTAAGACTGCCACACTATCAGTCAATTGTTTCTTTGACTGTAAGCACAGAATTCTGATGTTCCAGCTTGAGCAACCTGTGCACCAGAACATCATCAATTTGAGCAAGTGAATTAAAAGCCATCTCCAGCATGGAAAAATTTTACAACAGAAAATAAACCCACAAATCCTAAACAAAACAAACTAAACAAAAAAAACCAAAACAAAACCAAAAAACCCAAAACTAACAGAACCCCAAAACCAGAAACAAACAAAAAACCTCCAAACAAACAGAACCCCTCAATCTCTCCAATGGAAACAAACAAACAAACAAAAACAAACAAACAAACAAACGAACCAACCAACCAAACAAAAGAAAATAACTAAATACCAGTATAAATTTGGAGCAAAAGTTTAGACTGCTTCAATTCTGGAAGGGTTTTTTCTCTAAGTCTGGACTCTGGTTCATGTCCTGACACGCTGTGTGCATAAATCCAACTAATAAGCTGGGTACAATGTGTTCAAAGATAAATACAGAAAGGTCTTCATATTTAAGCTGAAACATACATTAAAAAATTAAAGAAAAAATATTAAAAAAAAAATTTACAAACTTTTTATTTTTAAATCAGCAGGTCAATAGGGCAACATCTTGTTATTGATCAATGTGGGACATCCTACAAAACCCAGATGTACAATAACAAATTTTGCATTTTGTGTTTAAGCTTCCCTGTAGTTCTTAATCAAGGACCAGACCTCTTTGGATACCTGACAGGTAAGACCTTTTCCAACAGAAGTCAGCAGTTTAGACCTGGCCATAATTACCTGATGGTATCCCTATTAAGCAGAATTACCATCCCTATTAAACAGCAGTTATTGCTATTAGGTATCATTAGTCTTAAATTGCTTTCTTGGGACACATCTCAATTAAGCAAATTTCCATTTTAAGTGCATCCTGATTAACTGAACTGTACTGTGCTATTTTGTTTCTTCATGTACCCACTCCATCCAGTTGCCTTCACCCCTCATTTGCAACTCTCTCAAAGACTGGCCTTCCTAAGACTTATTAAAAAAGTACACCCAACTGAAGCAAGGACTGCAAAAGACCCTAATATTTTGGTGTCTTGACACATTTCATTAGTTCTATTTGAAATTCAAGCTCTTCTCTTGCAAGACTTAATTTTTTTTTCTTTCTTGGAACAATGTATTAATTTTACTTAGTGTGGAATTTTCCTGTTACAGGGCATTTTCTGGCTTCTGTAAAAGGTTGTGAATTACACAAGCAAAAGAGTGATGTGATTTTACTATCTGAGATATTTTTCTTTCCCTGGAATGTTTGTGCATCAGCGGTTTTAAAAACAACACAGAAATTAATCTCACCACTTTTATTTGTTGGAAGAGAAGTTTTATTACAATCAGGTTAGAGGTGAAAATAAAGCCAGATGTATTTAATGTGGTTGTTAATACAGATTACAGATTATAATAGTTAGGATAGTTCTGAGTGATACAGGGGTGTGGAACCCAAGCAAACCCTTAAATCACATCAATCCTTTCAGTCAAAGCTAAGCCATGAATATTAATGTGTCTTCAAGACAAATTAAAACCAAAACATCATTATTTTAAGAAGTTATTACATGTTTTTAAAGTTCAAATAGTTTTCTTATATAGGAACTTCTAATAAAACCAAATTACACTGAAATAATATGAATATAAAAATTAAAGCATATCATTGAAAGCAGATCCATTTTCCTTCTACTTATAAGAATAGCCTTCCAAAGTAGTTGAAATTATTTTCTAACACTAAATAATTTTTATCATAATTTCTGGTAATCTGTCTTGTCACTAAACACAATTCAAAGGTACATAAACAATGTCTCAGACGTAGTCATCCAGAAGAAAAAAACAGTTATTAATTCTTTCAGTGATTCTTTGGGATTCTGGATGTCAACACAGAAATACTATGTAATTTTATCTTGCCTTCTGAAGTTTTTCAGTGGTGAGTACACACAAAAGCACAAATTTATTTCTGAGGATATTTGTAAGTGCTATCTATACCCTTCATCTTTGCTGAGAGGATGACAAGGCAGTAAATCAATATCTTCCATGCGAAGACTTTTCAGAAGGGTGGTTTCCATATTTTTGTTACTGTACTCTATTTTATCTGGATATTTTAATAACTCTTCCTAGACATGCTTGGTGCGGTCTAATATGATTTTAAAATGTTTTTCACCCTGAAAGTCAAGAGGTACCACTACAGTCATCTCTTCTCTTTCTCAATAAAACAGATGTTAGGATAAAAAAATAAAATAAGAAATAAATTCCTTTTTTAAGAGAAATGGAATTCAAAGTAAAACAGATACAGTACTTCCAGTCTTGAAATTTCAAGTGATGGAGAACCCATTGCAAAACTAGCTAAACTGTGCAGATGGTCTCATGCTTCTGGGAGAGGGGAAGACATGAATGCATTTTTGCTTGGAATTTATTTTCCTTCCATTTCATGTCCCTTTGTTTTCTTTACTAAACTGAAGATGCTATTAACTATATTAAAATACTGTACAAACACTCCCTGATTTCTGTCATATAAAGTAATCTGCTTGATCTGCTTTAGTCTTAAAAGTGACAAGGAGATGAGGAGTCAAGCTTTGCTTTTCAGCTGCTGCCTCAGCCACCCATCACTTATCTCTCTAGATCTGGCCAGGACCTTGTATGAAAATCCTGCATTGCCTGTGATCATTGAACTTTCACCTCATGTGACCCTCTTTCCCACTGCTGCCACATATAAGGCAAAACATTCAACCAAGCCATAACTAACCTCCTACTGGTGTTGTGACACTATTTTCAGCATGAGTTAACTAAGAAATAGCCTCTAGATGTGTTCAACCAAAGTGTTATTTGCTTGCTCTCAGTTCACATTCCCATTAAATTCTGCCACATTTTGCAAACTTGGACAGTATTGACTTTTTTTTCTTTTCCTTTTTCTTTTTTTTTTCTTTTTCTTTTTTTTCTTTTGAGGTTACTGAAAAAAAACCCAAAGATGGTGCATTGGAAATGAATATACTGGACTATAGCAGACCTTTCTCCAATAAATCATGTCATGATAAAAGACTTGAAATTGCTTGCAAAAGACCATCTAGATAGGATCCACTCTGCCATGTTGAAGATGTGCATCTTAATGCTTTATTGGTCAAAATTACATGTGATAATTTCCGTTTAGCTACAACCTGTATAAGAAAAAAATGCAATCAGAAAATGGCATAGGTTTAGCTTTTTTTCCAAAACACATTAATTTTATTTCAATTTTTAATTCGTTATTAACGATTTTCAGATTGACCACTCTGCTAATTCTGACAGCCAGAAGACAGATGAGTATTTATGCAGGTTTCTTCTTTCATTTTCAGTTAAGAAATTATGTTACATCCTATTTTGGATGTTCATGGCTGCTTTGATGGTGTCAGCCTGAAATGCCTAATACATATCCCAGAATCAGAGAATGGGTCAGGTTGGAAGGGATCACCATGAGTCATCTGGTTCAACCTCCCTGCTCAAGCAGGGTCACCCTAGAGCACGTGGCATAAGGGTGTGTCCAGATGGTTCTTGAAGATCTTCAGTAAGGGAGATTCCACAACATCTCTGAGCAACCAGGCCTCAGCCACTACACTGTAAAGTTCTTCCTCAAAATCAGATGGAGCTTATAGTGCATCAGTTTCTGCCCGTTGCCTCTTGTCCTGTTGTTTGGCACCATCCAGCAGAGCCTGGATCCAACTTTTCAACACCGTCCCATTAGACATCCCTAGGCTAAAGTTCTTTGGGAGGTAACTTCTTTCCAGACATAATTTTCTGGTTTGAGCTGGCAGTTTCATGCATATTTTATCCATTAAGATGTGGAGCCATTTTCCTGGGTTAGCCCAATCTGTAGAAAATAATACCTTTTTTTGACAGAATTTTGTTCTCCTTAAATACAGTTTAACAATTCCCAGTAGTGTCAGTTATATTGAATACTGCAAAGTAATTCTATATTTTGTCTAATAAGAGAATGTTTTTTTTTCCTTGTGTCTTCGACATAATGATATGAGACTTAGTGGATTTTATGTCTAATTTTTACCTCTCTGATTTTATTAATTTTCTTACTACTATTTTTATTATGTTGGTTTTTTAAAGCCTCCAATTAAGGCAATAACATTGTAATTGTGAAGTCAATCCCCATGGAAGGAAGATATGCTCTGCATAAAAATGATATGTGTAAATCAGACTGTTTTGATTGCCTGTCTTCTACCACCATGGAAGAGAATCCCAGAAGAATCTCTGGGCATTTACTTCTTTGCAACATCTTTGAGTATTTTGAATTTGCATGAAACTTGCAAGCCATGCCATTGTGTGCATATACATCTACCTGTGGGTTTTTGAAAAAATTCTCCTCTGAATTGTTTTTGACAAGTTCTGCTTTGGTTCAGTCATGGTTCAGTGGGGTCATGTTTTGCTACAGGTTGTGATACAGTCATCAGTTAAAACAAGTTATTTGAGGTACATCAAACCCTGTTACTTATCACAATGCACCTCAATTTTACTTTTCTAAAAGCTAAAATTAGGACTAAGAATTTAATTACATTGTACAAACACAAGAATTTTTACTTTGAATTTCCTGGACAACTAGCCTTACACTAATACCCAATGGGTTTTTTTGGCTCAGACTTTTATTAAGTCTGCCATTATAGGACTTATTTGGAAAAATGCTATAATCAGAAAAAACACATTCTGTAAAAAAGGAAAAATGGAATGCAGTTAAATAACCTTTAGTGGTAACTGGCAATCTTGTTTCTATACCCCAGAAAAGGGCTAGGAGCTGAGAAATGGTGAAACATCAAACTCCAAGGCAAAGGAAGAAAGACTCTACCTGCAGCTTACACCTTTAGTCCTATTTTTGTGCACAGTACACACACTTTCTTGGGTAAAAGCTTTTCTGCTGGAATGAAAGAGAAGAATGGATGTACTATGTAGAGAGTTGTGGAAGTTATTGTAAAAGGTACAGAAAAAGTCCATATTTCACTCTTCCCTCAGACAAATGAAAATCCAGCGATTTCCTATAAATAGAGACATAATTCTATTGATTGTTAGGAGAGTACACAGATATCAGTGAGTCCGCACTAAAAATTTTATACAAATATGAACACCATTGCTCTTAGAGAAAACATTTGAAGAGCTGATAGCATTTGAAATAAATGTTGGGACCAAAAAATATACATGATCAAAAATAAAGGCTAGATGAAAACAGAAACTTGTATTTCCACACTGAAGTACTTGGGTGTCATTTTAGGACTGTATAAACCTTAAATGCTTTTCACAAAATATATTAGACTTTTACAGAAGTTAGCTTCTTCATGAAGAAAATACCAGGGAAAGCTTCTTTGATCTGTGAAAAAGGGGGTTAGTCAGACAATGACTTTTCACTCTGCCCTCAAATATCCATGTCCTGTGATGAGCATCATGTAGATTATCATGTCTAATATGTATTTGCATTCTGGTGCCAGTGTCACACAGCTGCCTGGGGAATCTCTATCCACTGTGCCTGATGTTCATGTGTATTACCTTCTTTCACAAGTACTAGGAAAGATTGCTTTCTCTTTCTTCACATTTCAGTCAGATATAACTGGGCAATACCCAAGAAAAATGG
>PYHW01010093.1:418453-438047 GCA_013186435.1 Turdus rufiventris
AAGTACATCAAATAGTGTCATAACTGTTACAGTTCTGCACAAAGTCCTGAAACAGAAGGCACTTTACCTGTGTTTTACCCAGCTCGACAAATACAGATTATGAAGGTTCTTGTGGAAGTACACTCTGGGATACTCTGTGGGGTCCACAGCCTCAGGAGGGTTTAACTTATTTCTATGCCTCTAAGCAGTATCAATGTGCAAAGAATGCTTCTCTATTTCCTTCAGAACATATCACTGATGAAGAAAACATCCAGTGCTTGTCCCTATCTTTACCCTTTAGTGTCAGCTAGTGCAGAAAAGATCCAAAAAAGGGTTTATCCATACTCTCATGACTGGGAAAAATTCAGCTCCAGACAGACTGTCACCTGGAAGTTTCTCTTTACTATAAAATGGGATGCAGTAAGGTGTGAAATGAGGGGCTAAAAAGAGTTGGCTATACACAAGGAGTAGAGGGATGTGGGATCCAACAGTTCTTGGGTAAGAGAGGTAGTCATTGTGACTCTCTCAAGCACTGTATGCAACAAAATTCAAGAATTTAAAGAAATTTTTAAATACAAACATGAATGGGCTTATTTTGGTTATTTTTTCTCTTGGATTTTGAGTTGGTTTATTTGGTTTTTTGTTTGTCTTGAAGGGTAGCCGTCAGAAATTGTTTCACAAGCATTTGTTGCCAGATTACTACAAGGTTGTCACAAGCCTGTCAAGATAGGAAATTTACTAATTTGAGTTTGACGTCAGAAACTCTTTGAAGTGAAGAGATATTACATTTGTAATGCTACCAGTTAGCTTTTTCTGCTCATCTACACCTTCTTTCGACAATATTGGTTCTGAATGAATATGGAAATCCTTACTGTGAAATGATCTTGTTGGGTTAATTTGGTGTTTGGCTTAGTAAGTAAATCTAGAGAGCTTATCAGAATCCTTCAGGAGATATATTAGAATTCTTACCCTGTTTTTTTGTCCTGGTTCCATCCTTTTGAGATGTAAGTTTCCAAAACACTGCAAATATTCTCACTCATGAATATTAGTTTTGTGAGGAAGAAGAAGGAACATGATAACCACCAAACTGTCAGTTTGAAGGTAGAGAGAGAAAAATTATATAGCCAATGAGACTGCAATTCCATCCAGCATACTATTAGAAATAATTCTGAAGTAGTAAATGTTGCCCAGCTATTTAAGATTATAACTACTTCAGGAGCTGATGCTGTGCTGTGTTGAATGTATTTATGCTGTGCTTTGCATGCATGGATAAATAGAGGTATTACCAGATCAAAGTAAAGAGAAAACCAGAAAAATAAGTTTAAGTTTACACAGAGTAACCTGTAGTGACATAAAACTTTTCTATAATAATATTATGCAGATCCATCTTTATACAGTATTTGCAAGTGAACTAATAATAGCACTTCCATGATTTATTTTGGATAAATCCATATATATCTCAAAAACACTCTCAGCAGAGCATCGTTATTACTTTATTAAATACTACTGTTGCCTACTTGAGCTTAACAAACAAATCTAATGGTATGAAAGAATTTAATTTTAGAGCTGAATGATAATTTTTCAGGCATGGTTAATTCACATAATTCAAAGTTAATTATGTTTGCAATATTAGAGAGTGCAGTAATTTTGTTCTGTTCAGCTGCAGCTCTTATTAAATCTTATGTTTTGATTAGGAAAGCCAGGCTTTAAGAGTGTACAACAAATTAGAAAAAATGGCAAGGTATGGGGAAATGTTTTTAGGCACATGCTTTTGTTCATATTCACATCCTCTCATATATTTTATCACTGTGCCAATCCAAAGCCCGATGAGATAAATATTTATTTATGTTTCATTCTATATGTGATTTCTTTAATTTTTTTAAGCATTTGGGAATGCTAAACTAGATGTCCCCAAGCAACTTGATGAACTGTACAGCGGGTTCTACATCTGTGCTTCTTTTACTAAGCATTATTTCCTCTGCTGTATTCCTCAGTGGCAAAGAAAGGCTTGATACAAGAGGGATTTATAAAATCGATTAGGAAGTGTCAGAGACTTACTGACAGGGGATCAATTTATTTCACTCTTAGATTTGTGGCATTGATTAGACATTGCTAAATTTGTTTTCAATGAATAGAATTAAATAGCAATTAAAGGTGTGATACCCTGTACAAGCCGTATTTCTAGAAGAAAGGCAGTTGAATGTGTGAAATTGATGGGGTGTTCACAATCCGGTTTTGAAGGCATTCACAAGGGTTCAAGTTCCCTCCTGAATTTCTGCTTCTTGTGTAATTTTGGTGATCTTTTTGACATAACTAGGTTAAGGTTACCAATCCGAATATGTTATTTTCATTTGAGTCTATATAGTCTTCCTTTAGGTATGTGCTATAAAACAGGAGCAAAATCCCTGTCCTGTCTCACTGCAATACAGCAATGGTAAATACAGCACACAGCTGTTCTCCACTTGTGATACAAGGTTTAGGCTGAAGATACATGACTACTTCATGGAAGTGTAGCAAAAGGAGGCCTGGTCTCACACTGTAGTGGTGGAAATACAAATTTCTAACTCTTTAATTCCAGCATTTCTCTGATTCTACTACCATGGGGCTTTACAGAGGCATTCATAAAACATTAGACACAAACTTCTACCTCCAACACAAACTTCTCTCCTTGATGTGGCTTTGAACTTCCTTTTACTGTGGCAGGTTTTTTTGTTTATTCATTTGTTTTTTTGTTTGTTTCTCATAAATTAAGGCTTTCCAATATAGTTTTTAGTTTTGAATTCCTTATTTAAAGTCTAGAGATACTTCTATATTTGCTCACATGAAAAACAAAACTATAGTGAACTGTATGTTCTCAGACTTGAGCACTTGAAACGAAGAGGCAAAGGGCTGTATATACCAGAAACTAACAGAAAACAATCTTTATTGAGAAATCTTAATTATTCATAGAATCCCTTTTCCCCTGCATAAGCTGGGGTTCTATGACAAAAGCAAAATGGAACCCCATTACTCATTAGCTCAGGGTTCATCACATAATGATGGAGTTTTAACTATACCAATATTCCTTTTGTGAGGGAAGGAGAGAACCCTGTGTAAAATCTTGAATGTGTAGCCTTAATTACTGTACTTTTTATCTTTTGCTGTTCTTTTAGTAAAGTGTTTCTGTGACATTGTAAACTCATGTTTAGTCTTGGAGTTCATTGCATGGAGTGTGTCATCACTGCTGTCAGGCTGCAGGAAGCTGAGAAATAAACCAGGCCTTTGAAGTCAGCAATTTTAATAAAGTGCTAACAGCCAGTGAATATCTATGGACAGTAAGGATGTAAGTTACTTAATAACTGTTAAAATTCCAGGCTAAAAGATTTCCACAGACCTGAGAATCCCTGCTGCAAGGAGGATTATTATTGGGATGAAAGCCATTTTCTCTCCTTGTGCCAAATTTAATCACATAGAATCTTGTTCTCTTCTGTTAAATTTTCTTTCTCATGCTTTTGACAAAGTAAGTGTAATATTTGATTATACTTGGAAAGAACGTTAGCAGGAAGAACAGAAACTTCTGAGGAATGGTGAGATCATTTATGTGTAATTACAGCACAGCGCCAGGCCCTGGGTTGGCTCTGAATGGATTTACTAATGCAGTCATCATCTTGTTGTTCACAGTCAGCAGCCACGCTGCTGCAGTGTAACTAGAGTAATAATAAGGCCATATATATTTTTGCAGAGGTAAGATAGTTTGGTAGAATGTCTGACATTTCACTACTGGTGATTGGAGTGAAATGCCAATGCACTGAACTTAGGTGGAATTCTGAATACTAGTATCTAAAATACTAATTTATTATAGATATTAGATGTATATTTATATATTCTATTAATATCTAAATATAGGGTCTATTAATTTGCCTTGACTTTATACATGCATATACGTGTTTTTGTATGTATGTTTGTATGTATGTATGTATATGTTACTGGAAATAAATATGAAGGAATCATTAACAGAAAAGGAATTTTCTGCTTAAAGCAAATGATATTGTCTTCCTATTTAATGTCTTTAGATAAAGGATTTGTGGAACAGATCTTGATCTTTAAAGGCTTTCACAGAAATTCAGGGTCTGTCTTTCAGAAAAATTTCTCCTTTCCAAGCTCTAAATGTTTTGGAATTTTGAATGTTTTCAAATTTTGAATGTTTTCAAATTTTGAATGTTTTTGAAGATCCACAAATAAGAAGTCGTTTTCAAAGGCAGTCTATGTGCACTGCAGTGAGGGATTTTTCATACTGGTGGAAACAAGATTCAAGGAATTCATCATCTTCTCAGAATTACTGCATTTGTCAAATGTACATTAGACATAGAGAAAACCAGAAATGTAAATAAATAATAGATAATAGATAATTCTTGCAACAACGGTAGTTTCTGAGAAGCTGAAGAGGAGTTAAGGGGAAATCTGGAGTCCAGAAATTGTGTGCTGGGAAGAATTATTTTTAGCAAGAAAACCTATCATTTTAATAGTGTCTGTGCGCTTCTCAGTTGTGATCCACCAATGCAGGGGATTATTGATTCCCCCATCATCAAGCCAGACACAATGTATTGCTCAAATTAATGAAGTTCATATCTACTGGGAAGTCTAGTGAAGAAAGTTATCAAAGTCCTTTCTTTATCGCTGTAATATATCCTTTTTTTTCTCTTTAAAATAAGTAAATAAGCAAAGAAGCAAGAAAAACAGGAGCTTCAGCTTTTTGTTTTCACCATTTATACTTGAATATAAAAGCAAAATTATGACCTCTGGCACCAGAAGATGATTTCAAATCTGCAAAAGTGAAATGTTTCTCCAGTACCATGCAGTGGTGGTGGATAAAAATTGTCTCGCACTGTATGAGCCCACTCTGACCCCACATAGCTGGGGCTGTGCCTTCCAGCTGCACTGCTGGGTTTTCATTGACAGGGTTCATGCCACCACTTCCCTAGCAGCATTAGCAGAGGCAACTTGGACTGTGCTCAAGAGCCCATGTAATTACATTACTAAAAAAAACTTTAAAATCTTTTTACTGCTCCTGTACTCCTCATGTAGCTACTCCAGGATGCTCAGAAAATCCAGTCTGTTGAGAAAGCTGGTTGCTGGTTGCTGCAAGACATTTTGTGGTTTGTATTGCTGAGTTGCCAGTGACTTAAGGACACTGTGAGCTTAAGGACACTGCTCTGATTCACATATGTCCCTGATGATTGTCTGCTTGGCATGGTTGATAACTTAAAGTTTGGATGAATTCTGCCAGCTGAAGTTCAACTTCTTTGCTTCTTGTGCTCCAAACCTTCAGAAGCTCCAGTTTATAATCTAGTGACATGTAATAACTGAAACAAGTGGGAACAGACTCAGCAAGATAATTTCTGCCAAGCCAACTGCTTTCCACATTACACACTGTAAGAAAAATAAAGATCTGAGTAGAAATAATACATGTCAAATGATTCCCTACTGCAATTTTCTGGCCATTATTGAGTGCTCCTTAGGATTTAGTCAAAATGTGTTATGATGTCTAATGCACTACAGCACACAGGGACTCGGACCAGAGCGACCCTGTGTGTTCTTGAATCCACTGTTCTGCTGATGAAGACAAGTGGCATCCCCATTTAAAATCACTCAAATATTATCCGGAAATCCACTAAGAACATGCTCTGGAACATGACTCTTATGACAGCTATAAATGTTCTGAACTGAGAAGCATTTTACACGTTTTTTTTTAATTCAATTTGGTATTTTGTCTCCAATATGTATCCTCCAGAGAATATTTTTTTTTCTCTGTAGTGATTAGATGCTACAACTAAAATAAAACATCTTTCATACTAGAGAGATATATATACAGGGAGAGAGAGAGAGAGAGAGAGAGGGAGGGCTGGTCTAATGAAAAAGCATATCAAAATGGGCAAAATCTAGGAAAAAAGGAACCTGATTATTTCCTATTTTACAGATGGCTTTGAAGCTCAGTTAAATAATGAGCCAGATTTTCAAGCCCTTAGCAACCTAAAATGCAGATGGTGCCTTTGTGTTTTCAAAAGCACCTGTCTGTGCATTAATACAGCTGTGCATTAACTGGCTTTAAAAATCACGGTTGGATCTGGTTGTCCAGCTTATACAGGAAATCTGCAATAAAACTAGGAATCAAGCTCTCTAAATCAGGTATTTCAACAATCATCTTATCTTTCTATGAAAGTACCTGAAATGACTCTTCAGATGACACACAGCCCGTGAATGTGAGTTTCTGCAATTAAAACTAGTATTCAGATATGCTGGAGAGCTGGATCATTTTCTCAGATCTTTCCTCCTGCAATCCTGAACCACTTTCTCAAAGCTCTCTGCAGGCTGCACATTTTTCCCTACCTTAGCTAATATTTTTTAAGTTTGCCATCTTCTTAGACCCAAAAAATGGAAAGTGGAGGTACATTTTTATGCATTCTGGAGGGCTAGTATTGTTGTAAGTAATTTTAAAAAGGTCTAATTTTACTTGCTTATTAAAAGCACATAATGCATAATTATAATTCCAAGTGTACGTTTAAAAAACTAAACAAGGCACAGTGCTTATAAATGGATTGCTTTGAAGACAGGGAAACACTGCCTTGGAAAAGGGCAGACAAATCTCTGTCAGACATTTTTTAAATTTTGTCTGATTCCTCTCCAATTCTTGAACACAAATGCTTTCACATGATCTCTACCTTTCCCACCACTATATAAGTACATGCAAAGTAATTCTATTCTATCTTCTTTCCTTTTGGATGATTTTTCTCTAATTTTCTCTAGTGGAAGAGATTGGGAAAGTGCTCAGAGGAGCAGGCCAACTTCTCAAGTGTCCGCAAACTCAGCTCTGATTTCTTGCACTGAAAATGCAGATGGGATGGATACACTGAAGGTACATGCAGTGCAATTACTATAAATGTTTTATTTCTGGGCAAATTTTTAGATAGCCCGTCTCAGAAATGTGTGTTAGAAGGATGAGGCATAATTTTAAAGGCAGGAATAAAACACACCTCTTCACTAATTTATCTCAAATGCAGAGGAACAATTATAGAAGCAATTCTCTGGGGACCTCACAACATTTGTTATAGACAAAGCGCCTTTCCACTGAAACACCATATTGTGTCCTGACTCTGCATTCAGCTGTCAGCAGATTATGTTTAAAATCCACTTAAAAGTGAACTTGGGGTCGAGGTATGTTTTTCTCTTAATTAACCTGCATAATCTGTTTTTGTACATAATTCATCCCTTCATTTGCATTTTAATTAGGGAGTGTGCAAAATGTCAAGTCTAATTGGCTCAGGAAGATGTGGTACAACAAAGTCCTGTACTAAATGTAGCTGTGGGCAGTGCACTGAACAGCTGGCTTGCAGGTCAGGTTGGGACTTAGTACAGGTAAGAGGGTTAGTTCAACCAGTTTTGTGTGACTAATTGTATCAACACTTATTTCACAAGAAGTAAAACTGGAAGATCTGTAGACCCCTTGTTCCTGTATTCTAATGATATGTAACATATTTCCTCTTGCTTCTATGCAGTCCAGATGCTGTCCTCTTACCCTGATGGACTTAAATCCCAGTCCCTTCTTGGTTTCTGAATCTTCCCTTCCTCTGCCAGTTCTCTCCAGTAATCTTATAGCAGCTGTAGATGGAGAGAAAAAACTCAGTTTGGGCTCCCTAAAATGTTTTGATGAAATTTTCACTTACCAGCTGGGTGAGAGAGGATGTTTTGGAGTCAGAGGCTCTGAGCTTCATTGACCCATTCAAGCCCCTTCTCTCAAGAAAGCATGTGGCCCCAGTAAGATGTGCTACCTTTGCCTTCACTGGAGATACCCACAAGAAGAGTCACAGGTTCTCGTGTCCTGGGGCTTGGGAGTAAGTAGTGTGCAGAGATGAGTTGCTGTGGAGCTGGGAGGAACCATCAGGCTGTCAGTGCTCCAGACTGTGTGTCTGGGACACATCTACTGACCACCAAGCTGTATGTGGACTCCACCTTGGGAAATATATTTTATTGTGGAAGTCTTCACAGAAAATTTAATTCTAGGTACCTCCTGTTGTAACTTACTGAGGAAGATAACTTTTGTTCACATTAATCTGTGACATTATCTGGTTTCTGTTTTTATTAACTTTTTCTTCTCAGTTCACTCCCTTGTCTTCATATTTCTTTATTCCCCACAGCAGTTTTTTTTTTTAAGTATATACAATCTGAAATAATTGTTCATAGGTTTGAGGACAGGTTGAAGCATTTTCATTTCCAGGCATGGGAAGAGTAGGATTTGGTAGGTAGATGAGAAGCCTTTGAAAATAAGAATGGAAGATGTGTTATGGATTTGTTTCTGCTAGAATTCTTTTCAGATGTCTGGAACAAAACATTCCTTATGTAGCTGGAAAAAAGAGTAACACTCAGAGACAGCCGTTCTGTATTTAAAACATTTCATTAAAGGTTTCTCAGTCTGAAAACCCAGCATGGTGCTCTTACAGCTTTGTTTTACTCTGTGGTTTTTTTTTCAGTTCATATTATTCATTATGTGATGGTGCAAAATTAGCAATGAAATTAGGACATCCCCATTATTTATAAAAATTTAATATTCTTCCTCATGATATATTAAAAATATTTTATATTTTACTTATTTTCTTTGTAGTTGTTGTTTTTGATTAAGGGACATACTCAAATCCCACTAGTTACCTTTTTTTCTTATTTCTGGAATTAATTTCCCCTTGTGAATAAAAAGAGATGAAATTGATTCTCCTTATTACTCATTCATGCCTAATACAGTCTTACCAAATTTTCTAGCATGTCCACATAGTTCAGCTGGCACTTTAAACAACTTTTTTGATGATTTCTATGTTAATATACTAGACATGAATAAATCTGTAATAAATATAAGATTTCATTAACAAATATCAAATCTAAGAAAAAGGTTACAGGGTAGGTTTTCAAGCAACCTGGTGACAGGCATAGATGTGAAAAGAGGTAATTTATTGTTGAGCAGCAGAAACTATATTGGGTAAAAAAGGTGCTTTACAATTTTAAACAACTCAACATAGGCAGGTATGTCTGAGACATGATTCGTCAGAGGTAGAGGTGTGACTGCTAACAGCTATCTTGTTCAGATAAAATACTACTGAGCTTTAACATTCAAACACATTTAAGATGCTCATTTCTGACAAAATAAACCAAAACACAAGCCTTAAGTCTGTGAAAGATCATAGGGAGAATGTGATACTTGCAGAAATCATTAAAGAAGCATGTTTATTGTCAAAAGCTCTGGAAGGCTGGGGATTGCCTGCAATTGCTGCTTCACCAAAATCCATTAGGATGGGAAAAAAATAAACCAAACCAAAACCAAAGTGCCAACGAGAAGAAAATCCTTTCTGAAATGTAAAAGACAGCTCCTGAAGCTGCCTGGTGTACATCCTCTGAGGAAAGCTGATCAATATTTTGCACAAAATGCAACTTGATTGTGTTGTCTATAGTTCTGTTTACTTAACAGTTATTATAAAAACAAAAAAACAAAAAACCAAAAAAGAAACCAAAACATAAAAAATAGCCAGAACCATTCTACCATTCCGCCAACAAAAGCTTCTTTCCAGAGCCCAGACTAGATATTATGGCTATGTGTTTGGTGACTGGAGACAGACACAGCTCTTGCTATCAGAAGCTGACACTGCTAGTAGACAGACTGGAATAAAGCTGTAATTATTATATTTTAATACCGTATTGGATGCCACTTAAATATACAACAGTTAATTTTTATAAATTCATTTTTTGTTTTAATTAAAATAAATCTTTTCTTTTTGACTATTTAACCTTTTGTGGCTGTAAGCATTTTCTGGAGCTGGAGACTCAAGATGTGCCAATGTACACACATTGTAGCAGGTTCTTTTTAATGAAAGACCATCCCCTGCAATGTTTTGTAGAAACTTTCTTGCTGTTCCAAAGCCCTATAGGTCAGTAGGCTGGCAAAATCTAGACATACAGTTGAGCTAGAATAAAGTATTTATTTCAACATCAGACAGGAGAATTAATAGAACTTGAAAAGTATTTAATTTAAGATATACTCTTTCAGTTCCTGTATTTAGAGGATTCCAGCTGAGAGCTGGCAGACAGTTCTGTACTGTACTGAGAAAATGCTAAGATCTCCAGTCACAGTTCCATCCATGCTAATCCATACCAACTGTTCTAAAACATATTCTATTTAACCTGGGCCCTTTGCTCTTTCACTCTCACTTGGACCATTATTCAATGGGAAATTATGTTATTGAGACAAACTCTGATCTTTCTTGTGGCAATCCAAATCCAATGTTGTTCCAATGAAGGAGATAGCTTAAAGGAATTATTTTGGACTTAACCTTGGCCAGTATCTTTAGGGTTTTGTATGTAGATAGCCAAGAATTTAAATTCTACAATCCAGAATAGAACTTAAATTAATAAATTTCACTTACAAGAAAGTGGGAGCAATAGACTGAAATTTTTTTTATGTCAGAGGTTTTAGAGGGATGGGTTTTTTATTGATGTAAGTCCACGTGCTGCATTAAATGGGAATAAATGCAGAACAAACTTGATCTTTTCCTGAAGATATCGTGACCCACAAAGTCTCATCGTTGGCTTAAAGTAAATTCATATAAAGCCAAGAAGTTATTGGTACTTTAATTAAAATCTTAGTACTGGCATGAAAATTAGTTATAATTATTAATATTATTATTATTATTATATTACAGGGGAAGAAGAAAAAAGAAAAGAAATAGCTCTATTACATGGAGGAAATTGTTGGAATGACAGCACAGTTTAAACTCGAGCCTCTGGTTACCTCCCTTTTTTCTGCTCCAAGATTTATATTTCTGTAGTAGAGATGAGTTTTTACAGTCCTGGGCCTTCACTGTCACCTCCTGTCCTTTGTCTTATCATGTTCTGTTTCTTCTACATTGCACCCTGTGCCCCCATTTTTAAGGTCTCTGCTGTAATTCCAGGTCTTTGCCCCTCTGCACAAAGCCAAATGCCCTCATTGATAAGGTAGGGACATAAATATTTAAACATGTGTAAAAAACCTTCTTATTATTGTATTCTACAGAGAAAATGTATATCTACAAAGATAATCCATGGTATTCAAATTAGGCATAACCACCTGGTCTAAAAAAAAAAAAATCAACCTGTATTTACAGACAAAAAGCTAAAAGAAAGCTCCTGACCAGCCAGTATAAGACCAGACTGAGAAAGACTGACAGCCCTCAACGCTGAGAAAGGGTAAGGCCAATACAAATGTAGAGGCATCTTAGGAGGTGCAGAAAGAGTTCGAGCACTGGGCTACAAATCTACAAGCTCAAGGGAGAGTGCAGCAGATCTGCAGGTTTAATAAGTCCAACAGCATTAACAGTAGTGGACAGTTTTGTATTATTTTTTCCCATTAGAGACCACCTAACACCTAAATATTATACATTTCAACCTCTTTTAAACAAACTCTTTGTCAAAGTCCATGTGCTGTACAATTTCATATGTGCAATTCACACTATATATAAAAGTATGTTTTTCCAGAACAAATTACTCAAAATAATGTAACAGACTTGCTCAGTAATACCCAGGGCAGTTCAAAGGTGTGGAAAGTTTGATATTAAAATTTCCTACACTGTCTTCAATAGAGGAGGTTCCCTTTGAAACCCACTTGGAAACCAGCCTTTTCTTTGAGGTTTACTATAAAAATATGCTTCTATTTTTATACAATTTTCAGCTGCCAGTGCACATATCACCTCTCTTTATTTTAGCTACTGTATTGACATCTGCTTTGCAGTGCTATTAGCATAATAAAGCTCAGTGCAAGATCTTATGGATTGGAAAAATATGTTTATTATCAAGGTTTTAAAGCAAGTCAATTTTATGTTTTCACACTCTCTTGCTCACATACTGGTGAGAAGCAGTCTGTGTGTGTCCACATGGCCTGACCAAGGTCATCTGTGCATAATACAGAAGACAAGTACCAGCTGTCAAGTTCTCTGCATCTCCAGAGCTCCTCTCTTGACTGACAATGACAGGCCACACAGATAGACTTTTCTTCTCCTTCAGGAGCCATCAGCTGTTTTGGGGGTAGATCTCCGCTTCAGATCTTGCTTATTTCAGCCACCACAAGTCTTAAGGCGCATCACTGCCCACTGTCTGTTCCTCCTATTTTGGCATATGTGTGGAACACATGTCTCCTGTCTCCTTCTCTTGGCAGGCAAACGGGGAGGAGTGGTGTGCATCGTGTGCCGCAGCCTTGCTGCCACCCTGCTAGAGCCAGGGTGCTGGCTTCTTTGCTGATGAGTTGTCTGCTTTTCAGACTGCAGCCTTTTTGTTTTGACATCAAGAACATGCTCTTTGGTTTTGCTGATGAAAACTGTGTCCTGGGAATAGTGTCCTTTATTGTATGGTTATTATTTTAAATAGTTCTGGTTTCCTTCCCATACTTACACGCACACATTTCCATTCAGAATTCTTTCTTCTTTCTCCAATCTTATTATTTCTTATGAATTTCTGCTGTGTAAGTAAAACAAAACTCCAGTTTTCCTGGGCAAACCCTTTTTTCCCCTAAAAATATCTTGGATTTATGAAATCAGTTACAACTCTTTTTTTATTGCTGGTTGGCATCTTCTCAGAGGTCGTCACAGGTAAAACAAAACCAGAAGATAGCACAAAGGAAATGCATGCTATAGCCAGCAAAGGCAAGTTGCACAAAACTGAATATCATTGTAAAACCACATAAATTAACGTCCTACAAAAACGTAACCTTGCCTACAGGAAAAATGTTAATCCAAATATTGTATGATGGCTGTTCAGTAGCATTCCTATTGTCACTTTCTTCTTTTCTCAATGATTACATCCATTTGTAGGGTCTTGACTTAAATTAGATTGTGAAAGGTCTTAGGGCAAGGACATGTCATTCTATACACTTGAACAATGTCTGACACAGTGTCACCTCACTTTTGACAGGTTTCCCAGGAATTGCTGTAATAGCAATAATAACAAATAACATCAGTAGTAACATTTGACCTAATACTTACCGTATTTACTACATTTAATATATGTTTATTGCTTTAATTACTTAAATCCTATTTAATATGGTTTTTTTACTTTTAAAGACCTTAAAACTTTAAGCAATTTTGGTGACAATAGTGAATATTTTTCCTCATGTTGTTAGCTCCGATAGCCCCCCTTTATTGCCATATTTAACCATTCTGAAAAAATCTGTCTATACATGGCCACACATTTATTTTCTGTAGTTATTTACTTTTTTTAACAGATTACTCAGGCCAGAAGACTTGTGGTGAACTTGTTTCAGCTTGCTAAAAAAGAGAACTTCTCTGTGATTATCCTCTGTTCAGTTTTTCATGGTTTGGTACATTCCTATGTATGATACAGTTCAGATTCCTAGCTGGGGAAATATACATTTCAAGTTTATCCATGTTAGACACTCTTGTGTGACTCTTGAGCAATGGGATTTAAATGGAACTATGTCAAAAGCCTTTTATGTGAAAACACTGTTAGAGTTCAGGCCATAAGAAGACACAGTTTAGAGGCTATTACACTGAGAAAACAGCCTGTAAGATTTCATAAAAATCCATGAAAGAAAGAAAATAACAGGTCCACTTTCATCCCATTGAGAATAAAAGACCACTATTGAATGCTTTCAGACAGCTAATATTGCCTCAGTTTTTTACAGATATGTAATCAGCAAATACAAGAATGGCTTCATATGGGCTCTTTGCTCACCCTTCTCTTTCTTTAGGAAAAGCTAAATACATACTAGTGTAATGTGTAGCTGTGCCTTTGCAGCATACAATTGACTTTCATACATCCTTCAATTTTTTTATCTATTTCTAAAGGACTTTTCTATTAATCCTTTAGGTTCTTAGATTGCTGTTCAATTGAAAGCTTTTTCATTCTGTATTAATTAAACTCAGTAGGATGGAAGAGAGACACTTCTGCTGAGCAAAAGTGATCTAAAATGGGTGTGCATGTGTAAAACGCTGCAGATTCTGAGATAGTTTAAATCATTTGAACATGTCAGGGGGCAAACGAGGGTGACTATCATCAAAGTACAGGGGTAAACAGAAAAAAAAAATTAAAGCTATTTGAAACTCCAATTTGCTGTAGACTAGTGTAACAAATGTTCAGCAAATGGCAAGTTTAAATCAAAAACATAAGAACAGAAGTGCTGAAATCCCTTCCAGGTGTTCTCTGCTGCTCAACCAGCACACAACAGCTGGAGAACACTGAACAAAACACCTCCCAAACTCCCACCAGCTTTAGCCCCCTAGCTGTTTCCCTGCTCTGAATTGGACTCTGCATTTACAGATATTACTCAAAGAAATACACATTTTCTCCCACTGTTTGCCACCTCTTTCCCTCTTACTATAATACTTGAAAGCAGTTATTCTAAAAATGTCCTATGTGCTTTGACCTGCCTAGTACATTTTTCTGTCTCCATGTAGCAGTTCTGTATATTTTATGGCCATTCACTGTTTTTTGTGACTTTTTTCCCCAAAATGACAGAGAAGATCTCTGATTTTTTCATATTCCCTGGAATTCCAGTCTTCTGATAGATGCTTTTATGGTTTTATCACTCAGATTTTTTTCAGACAGCTTCAAGTCCACACAAGCTTGAGGGTACACACACACCTTCTGTATCCCACTTAGAATAACAGGAAAATGCTAGATCAAAATTTCATACACTTTTTACAATAGAAATATTTCTAAATTCAGGGAGTATTAAATTAAAATGTAATTAATCCATAGTTCTCCTGATCTAATGGAAATGTGATCATAGATAATTTTCTTCACGGTGCTATGGATACAGTGTACAGGATTATGTGATCATGATATCATACTCAATATATAAAGTGGAGAGATGAAGTAGGAATGTGGGGGACATTTGGAGTGACGACATTTTTCTTCCCAAATCACCAACGTGTCTGAAGAGCCCCTGCTCTCCTGGAGGTGGCTGAACACCTGCCTACATATGGGAAGCAATTAATTAATTCCTTGTCTTGCTTTGGTTGTTTATGCAGCTTTTGCTTTCTCTGTTAAACTGTCTTTATCTCAACCCACAAACTCTCCACCTTTTACTCTTCCCATTCTCTCCCCAGTCCTGCTGGTGGGATTGTGAGTGAATGCCTGTGTGGGGCTTGGCTGCTGACTGGGTTTAAACCACAATACTTCATCATGTAAATAAGTATGGGATAAGCATTGCAGAAAAACTGCAAACCATTTATGGTTTTTTTTTCAGAAGTGACCTAAATATTATATAAATATTTGAGGTATTTGCTTAATTTGGTCTTCTGGGATTGAAGCAGACAGTCCTAAATTCTTCAGGATATAGTTCTTACACTATTCCAATCTCTTTTTAGGATCAGGTGTAAACATTTAAGTCCAAAAGTCATATATAATTTACTGCAGACTTAATATATTTTAAGAATTCTATTAAATCAGTGGGATATTGAAATATTGGGCCGTTAAAACATGTATATCCCATGTGTAAGCCTTCAATTAACCTCTGACAATGTTTTCAAAGCAAAAGTCCTCAGTTTGCTTTCTGGGTACTCCTCAAGTACACCTCAGATTCTATTTCTTTCTGTCCAGTCCTGGAAGTACTGAAAGATGTGATTGGGCAGAGCCTTTGGCCTGAAGGTACTTTTCATGTTCAAGTACTTCAGTTTTAGACTTCTGTAACAAATAGGATTTCTCCAGTTCCTCTGAGGAATGGATTATGTTACAATCTTTCCTAGGCACATTTTCCTTGTGTTAAATTTATCTCTTTCCTCCATTTATTATTTTTTTGCTACAGTAAACACAATTATCTTATGAACCCATAGAGAAGTGACTGCAGAGATTTTTCCTGGTGAAATTCCATGTAAAGTGTACTGAGACTGAGTTCAGCTGCACTGGGAAACACTGTGTTGCAGCAACTTTTGTTTAGATTTCCTGTTCTTGCTTTTAAATATTTTTTTTCTTCTTTGTTTGTGAACTATGTACTTCACCACCAATGCTGACAAGCAAATTTTCAGCAACTCTACAGGAAGGATAAATAGGGGAAAAAAACCCCAGCAAACAGCTACTTTCCTGCTGCTGTCAGTTATGAGTTATCGATTTCCAAGAAAATAATTAAATGATGACAGAAATATGTGCAAACAGAAAAAGAGCTGCTCCCCCTTCCTCACCCACAAAATATATTCTGTAGCATTTCTCCAGCACACAATCTCAGCACTTATGGCCTGAAAGAAAATCACATGCTTCTCCAAAGAAAATCTAGGTTTTAGTATAACGCAATCAAATTAAAATGTCTGGACAATTACACTTTTTCATAGGAAAGCATGAACCATTTAATAGACAGACTTCTTTGTACTCAATACCCTGGGGCACTCTGATCCACTGCTGAAGTCCCTGGTCTCATCTGCTGTAATTGCATGTGTCACAGCCTTCTTTTAGCCTATTATGTATATTACTTGCATTGCTACAAGGAATTTGTGCTGTAGGAGTTGAGACTGGGTGTCTCTTTGCCCCGTTTTACATTTTAGTTTGTATCAATGCTGCCAGAGCAGCAGAAAATGGAAAAGGCAACTGGACCTCTTTTCTTAAATGTACATCTGGATATATGAAGAGAACCCTGTAAAATTAGGCTGTGTTTATGCTAAGTAAAATTAGAATTTTATTATATAGTCATTCCAGCCTTTCCTATGCCCAGAAGGGTTTTAGATCTTTAGTCATGGACTAAAAATTGCAATGCTGAAGTTGACTAGGATTCAGCATCTAAAAATGTCTTTTCAACTTAAGGAGTCATCTTCATTTGTATTTATTTCATGTCTCTCAAAAGTCATACCATACCAGAATCTTGTATATTCATAATGAATACAATAACAACATATTTCTCCCATGCCTGAGTGCATTCATTCATTCTGACAGAAAGAATTTACTGATAAAGGAAAGAGAAGGGGAATGATTACTTTGAGTAGGAGAGGTGCCCTGCTTTGGTTTCTTTACAGTTTCTTTTGGTTTCTTTGGCTTCTTTTTTCCCTTTTGGCTTATGCCCTGTGTTATTCCCTTGAAGAGGGAAAAGAAGTCCAAAAACATTTTCTGTTATCCAAAAGTATTTTTTTCTTAACAGAGTAGAAAAGATTTAAAAGCCAACTTCTTAAAAGCCAACTCAATCATGTAATATCTAATGCTTACATACATTCAATTTGAGATTTTTAAAGCCCAAGAAAAAGACTCCACATCATTGCCTAACCTGTTTGGTGACTAAGCTCTTACAAAAAATTGTCTCTGACTACATAAAGCTGTAGTTTTGCAAAGGCCCATCTGCCATCTTTAAAAGGCAGAGCATCTGGGTTCCCATCTTTTGCTACTTCCCACCCCCAAGCTGGATGTTCCGCCATGTAGGTGCCCTGAGAAGGGCCCAGTCTGGTAGTTTGCTTACACATGCCTAATACACTCAGATCTCTACAAACTTCACATAAGCCACATCAGTCTTGGCCATATTTAATTAGAAATGGTGCTAGCAGGAAAGACAGAAGAGGGGAGTGCTGCTGCTTTTCGTCTATTTTTATTGGATTTTAATTAGGCAAATTACCTGACTTCAAAAGAGCAAAGCACTGGAGCAATTCATGAGCATCATTATTATAATAATTATTAGTGCTGTATTTTGTTGGGGTTTTTTTTTGTTTTTCTTTGTAGTGGTAATCTTTTTTCTCTGTTAGTAATACTGCCCCGTTAATGTGAGTCTGTTGTTCAGTTAATGCATATTTCAATCTCTCTTTCAATAAACTTGTTTAGTCTTGTTTACACTGAATACTGTAAGTGACAAATCTATCATAAAGCTCTTACAGGTCTATCCTCCAGCAGCTTGGGTTCTAAAATATTTGAGGATACACACTGCCTCTTACCCTAGCCTAGATACAGGTGGCAACAGAAGATTTGGAAAGAATTTTTCGTTCAACCAGAGCATAAAACAAAATGGGCACAGCCTAAAGGATGAATGAACTTTTTCCCTTTTAAGTACTTTCAATTCCAAATTATGATTGTTATATTGATTATGTCAAGAAAGTATTGAGAGCTGATCTGATCTGATCTGCAGAGGGTTCAGGTGATTTGGAACCACCAGATAAACTGTGCTATTAATTCTGTGCCACATTACTAACAAAGTGGTGTTGATTCCACTTACAGAAATTCTGTGCTGCTCTGATCAAAATATTCAATGATACGAGAATAATGAAATTCTGTTTGAAAAATAAAACTTTAATGGTAGCTATGACTTAATGCTATCATCATTCTGCACAAGGTCCCTAAAAGATCCTGTCTGTCCCCATTGTGTCAAGTGACTCACCTGTCTTCTGCATGGTTATAAGAAGGAACTTAAGATTCTGAAATGCTTTAAGCATATAAGCATATTACAAATATGCTTTTCAAAATGTACCTGTTGTTCCAAAACTCTATTTGTGAATAGACAAGGAGGTGCACTGATAATTGTTAGTATGTGGTACTCTGAAAAACAATATTAAATTAAAAGGAAATAAAATCAACAGCAAAAACAAACCCTTTGACTTCAGCCAATTTAATTTAATTCTTTTCTTTATCATTAAAAAAAAAGCCTTTTCTTTCTGGCTGCCTTCTAAGCAGATTCCAGAATCTGTCTCCCTGTCGCTATTTTTGTGACAAAAGACTTTCTGAATTGTGTAATTCTTGAGTTCCATGTCAATCACCTCCTGTATTTCAATTCTAAACATAAATGTTAATGAGCTAATTGCACTGTTCAAAAGATCTTCTATTGAAAATAAATGTTTAGTAGTAGGTGTGTTACCTTCTGAGTTATATAAATAGGCTTTAGAACTTAATCTAGACAACTCTAGTTGCAATTTGCTTCTATGAATCTACCTGTTGTCTAGTACACAATTGCTTAATAGTTCTTTTATTGAAAGCACAGTAATTTCACGACCATAAGGCGCACCTGACTATAAGGTGCACCCCCCGGGAGTCAGCAAAATTTGCAACATTGTAGATCAGAGAAGGCGCACCCGTCTATAGGGCGCACATTTTTTTTGCAGTGAGGCTCCGCCCCCAGCTCCTCCTGCGAGGTTGCTGCCCGAGGCCCCGCCCCCACCCGGCAGCCATTGGTCCCCGGGCCCGCCAGGACCCGACAGGGGTGGCGCCGCGAGTCCCCGAGCCTGCTTCCACCCGGCAGCCATGGGCCCCCGAGCCCACATGGACCCGGGAGAGTGGGGTGCCGCGGGCCCCCGAGCCCGCATGGAGCCGGGAGAGGGGGGTGCCGCGGGTGCCCAGGCCCGCCCAGACCCGGGAGGAGCGGTGCCGCGGGCCCCCGAGCCCGCATGGACCCGGGAGAGGGGGGTGCCGCGGGTGCCCAGGCCCGCATGGACCCGGGAGAGGGGGGTGCCGCGGGTGCCCAGGCTCGCCCAGACCCGGGAGGAGCGGTGCTGCGGGTCCCCGAGCCTGCCTACATCTGGCAGTCATGGACCCCCGAGCCCTCATGGACCTGGGAAGGGGGGCTACTGTGGGCCCGCGGGCCTGCCTCCACCCAGCAGCCATGGGCTCCCGGGCCCGCCCAGACCCGAAGGGGGTGTGCCACGGGCACCCGGCCCCG
>PYHW01010093.1:461758-526697 GCA_013186435.1 Turdus rufiventris
TCATTAGGTGCACATATTCATACAGTGAATGAAACAGGGAGCCATGCAATTGAGTAAAAATGTATCAAGAACAATATAACAGAAGAGAGCATGGAATATAGAAGTTTGAATTCTACCTGAACTCAGACCAAAATTTAGTTTAAATTTTTTCCTTGGAAAATTAATTTTTACGATTACATTATTTAAATATATTTTTTAAATTCCTTTCTCTAGGGAATGCACTTTCATAGAAAGAGAAAAAAAATGGTTTTGTGTAATACTGTTATTAAAATATTAAGTTTTGGTGGTGCCGTCCATGCAGAACAAATCAACTCTATTGAGCTCTTTCGAGCTCAATATTCTCAAAATCGCTAAAATTCTACATAAACTAGGAGGTGAGATGTACTGGACAATGAAGAGAGAATGAAAAGCCAACTCTGCTTTACCCAAATGAGCATCTTAATCTCTTCCTCCTCGAGGATCAGGGATATTTCAAACTGACAGATAATTGCTAGAGATTTTTTTTAATCAATTCAGTTTCTGCCTAAAACTGACACTTAGCAGAGGAGGTGGAGTTTGTTTTGTGATCATAGTATTTCCAAAGTAATACTTTACTTGAAAATTTTCTGATACTTAATCAATAAATATAAAATGCTTATTATCTTTTAACATAATCCCTCTTTGTTTAAACAAATGTGTTTCATTTGTACAAGTAAGAAATAGTTTGAGCCCCTCTGTTGACATGATGGTCACAGCAACTAATTGTATGACACAAGTAGTATTGATATTTCAGCTGATGCTGGTACTAAGCAATTGTAAAGAAGTGGATAAATAAGCAATAAAGGATATTTCACATTGACTTCTCCAGCAGGTTTGCAAAACATGAAAAAGTTATTTAAATAATCACACTTGTATAATGACCATAAAAATGAAAATACTTATATTTCATTCTAACATCCTGAAAATGAAATTAGCATGTCATCTCACGCACTCTTCCTCTGATCTACCATATAGAAAAACATCATTTTGGCAGGGTTTTTTCTTTTTTTTTTTCCTTTTTTCCTTTTTCTTTTCTTTTTTCTCTTCTTTTTCCTTTTTCCTTTGTCCTTTTTTCTTTTTTATTCTTTTCCCCCTATTTTTTAAGGGCACTTACTAATAATATTTTGTTTTAAATTAAAGCTCTGAAAATTACCTTTTCAGTCCCTGGACTGTGCTACTTCCCATGGCTCATTTACCCTGCAGTGCTATTCCCATTCTTGATGCTGTACTCCAGGCTGAGACTGTCAGTTGTGCTTTACTTTCACTGACAGAGAGAGAAATCCCATGGTTGCCACTGTCAAGAACACTTCTCTGCCTTCATTCCACAGAGACATCAACAAGATGTCTGTTCCCTCTCTGTGTGCTCCTCTGTCATCGGGGTGATCACCTAAGCTTGGGCTGCCTTTACTTCTTCCTTCCATTGACAGCAACTGCTTGACATGTCATCATCACGCATGCAGAATCCTGCTCTTCTCATGTGCAAACGTTTAACTGAACAATGAAAACCTTCACTCAGTCCTTCCACCTCCCAGGAGCTGGGAAAAAATAAATAACTGAGCAATAACCATTGTCTCAGAAGTAATTTTTGAAAGGGTTTCAAGTCCCTGAGAAGGAAATATAAAGTTTAGAAAGGCAACCTAGAAGAAACCACAATATATAATGCAACTCCTTTTGTTTATATATGGTGAATACTTACTATTTCAAAGATAATGTTGTTTTAGTTTACATACAGTTCCTATTAAATATTGTATAAAACTGCCGCAAAATTGAAAAATAATCTGACAAGATTTTCCATCAGATGCAAAATGGTTCTCTGCCTCCAGTTTACAATCAAAATATTCTTTTATTTTGAGTATGGAACAGGACCCACCACAGAACATAACTTTCAAATTCTAGTATCAGCTAATTCGCCCTCATTTTCCATGCCTGTGCTTCTGTCCTTTTCTTTCCTCTTCTGACTAGCCGTGTCCCAATAGTCCATCCTTATTGCCTAACTGATCTCTCCTGTCTCCCTTTATTTTCCTAGACATTTAATATTTCTGGTTATGATCAGATCTAGTTTTTGAGAGATCCCAGAAAAAAGCAGAAAAACAAAAAAAGCAGAAAAACAAAACTTGGTTCAAAGACAAGGATTTCACACTGACAACACTTTGCCATCAGCATCCTCCTGTTCATTTATTGCCAAGAAGGGCTTTTAGCTGAAGTACCTCAGGTGACTTCAGCTGTGCAGGAGACATGAAAAGAGACAGGCTGTTTCTTGCCTAGATGAGTACCAAATCACTTAAAAAGTCATTTAAAAGGTCAGAACAAACAACTCTCTGCATGAAATGCTGCTAAAGAAGTGGGTTGGAATGTTCTATTCCATCTACAAATTGTAAATGGTTTGAAGGAGCGCCCCATGTAGAAAGCATTTCAGTAATCACCATTTGAGGCAACAAAGATGTAGGGAAAATGAGGATTGTCTTCTTGCCAAATATCAAGTAAGCCCACATGATAGCCACTGTTGCAGAACTCAGTATGACCAGGCAATGGAGTGCTGCCCCCTGAGTATCTCACAACAGTGACTGAAAAAGCACTGGGCTTTATGGTTATCAGCACTCAAATCAACAAAGCTGTAAAAATTAATTTGTTCTGTTTCTTTTTGTCTACTTGCATCATGAGCATGTAAGTAGAATCTAATCCTATAACGTTTTCATGTTAGTATCTTTCCATTAATCATACATTAGTTTATATTTCGACTTTCATTGCACCTGAATCTGGTTAATTTTCTCTTTGGTGCTTTTCAAGCGCCTCCCATGAAGCCTAGCTTATTCTTTCTTTTCATGTTCTACTTTATCTTGCAGTTTTTTGCTTACTACCATATTTCTCTTTGTTCCCCTAAATAATTTCCTTTCTCTTACTTGGCCCTTTTATTTCATCTTTGTAATTTAATTTATTCTATCTCCCATTCCCAGTCTAGGCATTTCTTCCCCTTTACTCTCCATTCAGTTCACCAGGACTATTCCCTTCTAGTAGCTCAGTCTATACTATTCATTTCCTTTTCCCATTTTAATTCATTAATAATGGATAAGGCATTCCTTTGCAATTTCAAAATTTAGCCATTTTAGTTTACTCTCAAGTAGTTGAGGGTGAACAAGAAAAGAAGTTAATTGCATTCCACTGGAATCAGAATACAAATAACTGAGTAAAACTTGGAATGGAAAAAGCAGAAAAATGAAAGGAAATTAAATGAGGCAAGAGATAGTCTAAAAAGTAGCAGTGGGTAAAACTTAGCACAGAAGTATGAAAGGGCTACATAAATACCTGGAAAAGTGATTGAACTAGAAATAAACCAGGGAATCAAGTCAAATGATGTAGAAAGGGAGAGGAATAAATACAGTCCAAATTAAAAGTGAGAGAAGAAAACTATATCTACAGAAAAGGCAGAAAAGGGGACTAAACCTGGTGAGACGAGAGACAAAAAAAAAAGGGTTTTTAATATCTTCAATTCCCTCTGTGAGCATACAAATATAGTCAGTATGCAATTAGAAGTGTGGCACAGCTAATGGCAACCTAAGCATCAGCCTATCTGAGGAGCAGTTGTATTGCTGCAAGAATAGGCGTGTGACAATGCCTAATATTTCAGTTTAGTGAGGAAAAGACTCTTGAAAAGCTGATTATTCTTTGATCTTGTTCTTATCAGCTATATTGTAAAATCTGGCTTTTCTTCAAACTGCAGATAATTTGGCTGTCATAACTGGCAGCATAGTTTTGATTGCATTGTTGCAATAAAAATGTACCGAAATTGGCTTCAATGGAATTCTGACACCTGTTTGCTAAATATTATTAAATATCTGCATCGAGCCAAAAGCCTCAGAAATATTTCTGTTGAAGCTGACTTGCAAATCTGAAAAAAGTGAAACTAGCTATTACAGTTGTAATATCATCTCCAGTTTCCCTCCTTTCTTTACATTTATATTTGCCATCAATAAATAGCATTTTTTGCATAATTTAAAATTTCTATATGGATACATATTGATATCTCTGTGTCTATACAGATACCCTTAGCTGTCAGTTCACTACCAGTCCTCCTGTCTTACCACAGTTTAACTGCTTCTCAACTAATCATAGAGTAGGAAAGATTGGAAAAATAGAGGGAAAAACCTGAAATTAGTATAACAATGGCTATGATGCCCTACATCTGGAAAAAATAGTAATGAAGCACTTCTTTTATGTTTGACACTTATGTTCACCATAACTCTGTTACACAAAATACTGTTTAGACACCATGTTTTCTATGGAGAGACAGTGTTAAACACTTTCCTAAAGGGAGCAGAAGCCTGGCCCAGATTTGCCAGGATTTTCAAACAGAATGGTTTGAAAGTGTGGGCAAACTTTGGAAAGATTCAAGCTAAAATTTGGACTTCAGTGTATATAAAGTAAAAAGTTCTGTCTGTGTTGTGGTCTTGGATCAAAATTTTATTTTAAATTGGCTGCGATGAAGAAAGATTCATCATATGTTTTGCTGTTTGGGGTTTTTTTTCCTGTTTTCAAGGGGTTTTTTTTCTTAGACAAAAGCTTAATCTAAATTTTGCTCATCCATTTCTACAGTAGCTTGGAAAAAAAGGGAGAAGTTGAATATTCTCAAGACTTGTCAAAATCGTCCCCCTCACTCCCACTTACATAAAAAACAATACTGGTTAAATTTGAGTATATTGTTAAAATTATAAATAATCCATCAATTGTCACTTTTGTTCATGTTTTTTCCAGAGAAATCCCCAAAGTACATTGAAAAACTTTCCTGGAGAAGCAGAATTTCTGGACAGAAAAGCTACTCTTAAGATGGTGCAGAGCAAGGACACCACACAGAGCTTGCTGTGATTTCTAACCAGCGGTGGGCTTTTATAAGATGCACTTACAGAACACTCTTCAGCATTCTGAAGACGCTACTGAGATGCAGAATAGTGGGAGGACAGCTGCTGCAATGTGATGATTTTGGGGGCATGGGCTAGGGCCTATTTTAGGAATAGAACTGCCTGAATTTTGAACTTGTTTGGCTACAGGCTAAAATGTTTAATCATCTCAGCTCAGCTGCACTTTTGGGAAGAGGTTGGTTACATGTTCCAAAAACAACTACAGTGTAGAACCACAGTGGAAGCCAGAAAACTCATATGGAATGAATGTCATTTAAATGAGTCTGTAAACATGTTGTGTAGCCACCAGAACGGCATGGGAAAGCAAATCCCACAAAGAATGGGCCACAGCAAAGAACACCTTATGAAAAATAAAATAAAAAGCCTCCACTGGACTTCCAAAAAGTGCTTTTGGAGCCCAGAACTTTATCTAATGGTACTGTGGGGCACAGGGAGACATCTTTTGCTCCCACAACCAACCAGATCCCTTTGGCCTTTGTGTCAGGGAAATCCCATCTTCCTCAGCAGAGTTGCTTGGCAACAGCTGGTCTTAAAATCGTGGACAGGGTTTTTTTCCAATCTTCTTCCCTTACTTTTGCACAGGTGAAATATTATATCTTTTTTGGAGTGAGATTATAGCTTCAAGATTCAGTTATTTTCAGCTATGCTGTTGAAATAACCATGAAATAAGCTTAAAGGATGTGAAAATATACTTTGATATGTAAGCACTGAAGAATATAACTTCTTTTTTTTCTTTTTTTTTATTGCTGTGTGTTCCTAAATCAGTATCATTTATAAGATGTAAAAGGACTAGGGTGCGCTGGTTTTGAAATCTAGCATTCTTCTTCCAAGATTTAATGGTCAATAGAGTCTTTTTAAAATGAAATGGACTTTTAATCATTTTAGACACTTTCATAGTTCCTGTGATGCTCATTTACTAGGGCTTTGACCCTCACAAGATCCCTTAAGGTATTCTGCTAAGGTCTCAGAAGTGCAAATCTGAGTTTTGTTCAGGTGAGGAAGTGCAGCCCTCAGCTTCCACACTTGAATTTACAGCCATGGTCTTCTTATCCTCCCACCACATCTTAGCATACCTAATACAGAGCTGGTAGCTGCCCTATGGCTCTCACATGAGCACTGAGGAGTTTATCTGTGGTCAACCAGCTTTCAGAAAATTTAGTGCTGTTTATTTAAGGGTGAAAAAAGATGCCACAGTAGTGTGTATCACAAAGCAATCTCTCTGCAGTTATTGCACATCAGCAGCACATAGTACAGGCAAAAAGAAATCATCTGTCTCTAGTCCATGTTGCCAGCATTCCCCACTTTGCCTCAGATATAGCCTGACCTGCTTTTAGACCTTTCTCAAGTTCTATGTGATGCTTTTCAAATTGCAGCAAACTGTTTCCCCACTCTGCAGGAAAAACTGCTTTGTCTCCTCCACCTTTCTGCAGTAACCCAGGATATTAAAGCTTTATATTGCATTTGTAGCAGTGATACATTTTGGCAAAATCATAAATATAATGGAAGATTCAGACCAACAATCTTCAGTGCTCATATTTGTAAAGCCTCATCTGTCAAAACCATCAAAAATGGCTTTTGAAGATAAAATTACTGACAAAAGTTGGGATTTTCAGTACTGAAAAGATGAATAGGCTTAAAAATTTGCACTAGTTAAGAAAAAAATACACCACCTCTTTGTACAAGGTAGGCTAAAAATACTGAAGAGAATTTTGTCCCCATTTGATTTTGTTAGGCAGCTGGAATGGTAGGTAACTACCAGCATGTTCAGGTTTAGGTTCCATTAATCCCCATGCAAAATGTTCTACATTATTAAGCATGCTCCTGTCTTTCCTAAGCCCCTCAGAGCTCTTCCAGAGGTGCTGACCTACAAGTCAGTAAGCTGAATTTAGACCTTAAGTGCATACGTAATTCATTCACAGAAAGTATTTTGGTCAAGGTTGTGAGCTAGTCATCATCTGGGTTACAATGTGGCCCCAAAATATCACTTGCTATGACAGATGGTAGAGGGGTAGCTTCCACATATAGCACTCTTTAAAACTGTGACAGAAATCTTCTCTAGTGAAACTGAAAAGTTTAACTTCACCTTTCAGAAAAAAAATGACATTTATATCTTGCCTGCTGTAACAGCTAATAATAGCTACTTGTCTGCTACCAGCTGACAAATCTGATTTGCAACACAGCTCTTTTCACATGACTTTCCCTAAATCAGCTGCTTACCCTAAAGAGAAATTATTTTATTACTGTGGGGCAGCAGAGGGTAAATGACATGATAACTTTCCACTGCATGAAGCTAAAATACAATAAAGAGTCACAGTATTTTTTTAATGCCAAGGTCAAATAGAAAACATTTTTATCTTAACTGTAACCAGGTGGCATTTTTTATGAGTTTGGTCCACATTATGCACACCACAGTCAGTCTTTAATCAGCTCATTCCTTTTGAGTTTACTGACATATAAATATTAATCTTCTTTTTACATGTGATTTTACAGCATTCATATCTATACTACCTTCCTTTCAATCTCTATAAAGACACTAAAGACTGAGAGTGGAATTTATTACTGTCTTAGCACTATCTTAGTGTCCATTTGTGTGAGTTTTCAACTGATTTTACCTATGTCAACAACTAAGTAAGGATTCTAACAGGCTATTTTAATTTATAATGTGCTGCACTCAAATAAAGACTTTTTCTTTTGTAGTGAGATTAGCAAGGATAGTTTGTTGTAACACAAGAATAAAGAAAATATTGAGGTAAAATGAATTTTCACACCTCTTCAATATACCTGATTACCATTTAAAAAAAATAAATGAATGTAAGCAACTGTTAATGGCTGCCAAATTGATAGCACAGAAATACACCAATTTTTAGGTAACAGGAAGATTGTCATGTTTGACTGTAATAATCTCACCACTGCCATGTTAATTGCAGATTTTTTTACATTGCATTATAAAAAAAAATAATTCTATGATAGCTACCACGTGTCTGTAGTATGTATGAGAAAATGCTTCTCGCTTTTACACTGGAGTGCTGCGGTGCAGCTGCTGAAAAACACAGAATTACCCTACCTCCCCTGCCACTTTTACTCAAAGTCTGCACCCTCAATGGGTTCAAGCTAACTTGCATAATTGTTATTATTCTTTCACAATAACTACCTAACATGTACTACAGTTGGCTTCTAGGAATAAGAGGCTTTAGTATGAGGCATGGCAACAGAAGTGCAAAGCAATATTTCAGTAGCTGCTATGTGACAGAATAACTGTCTCAACGATTTGTTCTTGAATCCCAACCCTCCAATCTGGACGCTTTAATAAGAGAAAAGGAAAAAAACCCCATCCACCAGACAAATTCATTGCAATTTCCAGACCCCTTTATGTTCAAGGAAGTGAATTTAAAGAAGATGATACCCTTATTTCAACATCCTAGTGTATGAAATGTTCATTCTAAGAAAAAGCTGTGTTCCCAACTGTTTTCCTTCTGCTGGACACTTGGAAATACTAATTGCTTCTCTATTCCTCTCGTTGTACCTCCCCCTTTTCTTAAACCCCTGCAAAACAGTGCTCTTCAAAACAGTGTCAGTGTTCTGTAGTCATCGTTCATTGCACTCACACAAAATATCATAAAACTTCTTAGGGATGATGAGATAATGCAGATATCAAGTTTCATGGCAATACTGAAACCTGTAAAATAAAACAGCTGTTTTGGATTTTGTTTCTGAAGAAGTTGCATCTTCTCAATATTTTCAATCCAAACTGAATCAAACCTATGCAATTAATAGAAAGAAGATGTAAAAATAAAGATAAAGGCTTCATGATATGTTACCAGTACCATGTCTGAAATAACTCCTGAAAACTTCACCTATTTTTGCAAAACGGCCTCTAATGCAGGACCTGAACTAAAGTTCTGTCTTTGTAATAGGTAAAACCTTTTTCTATCTAAAGTAAGTAAGACTGACATGTAATTCCATCTGAATTTTAATGCATACTGAAATACCATTGTCTCCTTGGAGTAACTATAGTCACCATTAGACATTTCTGAAAGTGTTTTTGGAATAGTTTCTGTTATCATTCTTTGTGAAACATGACTTTCCTCTATAGTTCACCAAGAGTTCTTTAAGGTATTGTGATTTTAAGTGTGATATCATTGCTGGGGGACTACACATAAAAAATACAATGGAGAAGTGGTTTTCCTTTTATGAACTTGTTCTGCATAACAACAAAGAAAAAAAATTCCAGGGCAATTTTAGCTTTTTTAGAATTTATTTTCTGTAATGTTGTTGTATAATCAATCTTTTCCATGGTTCATCACCTCTACAACCTTTCCTCAATTTACCTCTCCTCCACCATTTCTACAACTCCCATTTTTTTCTTACCCAGTGAAATCGAATGTGCTTATGCTCCCCTATGGCAGATGTCTTTTTTTTCACTTTTTCCCCAGCAACGGTAATCTATTGCTAAATGATATGTACTTCATTATTTCACTGTGTTAACTCAAAAAGTCTTATGCAGAATTTTGTAACATGGGACTAAAATAGTTGGAGTTTTATAATACACAAATTTTTTTGTATGTTATTAATGCATTATATAATAGTTACTTATATACACCTGAAATTTTTTCCAGGAAATTTTCAAAGTAGCTGAGCAATACAAAAAATCTCCCAGGAAAAATTTGTTAACTTGATAAAGAATTTGGTCTACAAAGGAGTTATAACATAATTTTACATGATTTCTTTACTTCATTAATTCCTCTTTTCCTTTTTTTTTTTTTTTAATCCTTATAACTTCACTGACAGATTAGCAAATAATAATAATTTTCAGAATATCAAGAATATTACTGTAGTAGATGCAAGATCATTATTTCTAAATGTGTTTTGGTTTACTAAAACCGTAATGATGATAATGAACTCCTAAATATCATGTTCTTATACTGTATTTGAAATACATTAATTGATACAGGAGTTGTCATTCGAATTTATGTTAAAAGAAATTAGTATCTTTTGGAACTAAAATCAGTTTGAATAGTTGTAAAATAGGAAATTGGTGTTCTTACAAGTCACATTAAAAAAAATCCTAAGAAATCTTGCAGCTGAGAAACACAGGTAAACAGTATGCACTACCTGCAGGTGGGAGGGGAAGGTCCAACCCCAGGTGCCACTGTTGTGGCAGGTGGGTGCTGTGCTGACCTAGAAATGTCAGCTCTTGGTGGAACCCCACTCTGTTGGGCCAGAGGTTTGTGTTCCTGGGGAGTCCTCAAGCTATACAACGCTAGCATGAGAGTTTAATTTCATCTATTTGTGAGCTGTATATAGCTAGAATTGCAGGCTGCACTTCAAGTTGTAATAGGTAATACAGTGTCTAGAAAGACTCAATTTATAGCTAAGAACTGTAAACTAAAGAGAACACTAAGGAAATACTGATACTGGCAAATTAGATCATCAAATGGAAAATACTTGATTTCTTTTGTTGGTTTTTTTATTGCAGTTCTCTCTGTAAATTAAAGCCTTCTTGAACTTGAATAGTTATGGTGCTGTATGAATTTACCTGTAATACTTTGCCTGAACATAGGCTGTTGTTAATAAATATTCAAGATTTGGCTTATTCAGAACAGATACAGGTAATGTATTAATTGGATTAATACAACTGCCAAACCAGGCTTTTAGGACCAACAGATATTCATCACTGACTTTCCCTGAATATTTTCACAAGATTTCTGTTGCTACAAATTTGGTCTTCACCTTGAAAATGAGCACAAAGCAAATCAGTCTATTAAGTTTAAATTACGTTCTTGGCAAATATTGATCCTCTATCTGAATGAGATGCCTGTTTTTCTAGGATTATAATGTTGAATTCAAATTATAATGTTGAATTCCTACACTGATAGTAGGAGTAGATTATGATTAATTTTTCAAGTATGACGAATGAAACAAGTCATGTTTGAGGCAAAAGAGCAACTCTGTTATGTCTGAAGATGTGAGATTTGCTTCAATTTCTTTGTTTCGTACTAGAATATCCAGGATGGATGATATAAAGTAGAAATTTATAATGGCTGAGTGCTGTTCAAGAAATTTATCACCTAATTTTTTTCTCTTGTTTATATTGCTGCTTCCCAGATGAAGAACAGCAATAGAGATGAGAGACACGGCTATTTAAAGGTCAAAAAGACAAGAACAAAAAGTTTCCTTTGCATTCTTTCAATTATTATAGCTTTCCTTTCAAATACTAATATCCCCCATCCCTATCTTTCTCTGTTTTTTGAATTTTCAGCACCATTAAGTTTCTCAGCAATGTCAGGGGCACAAAGAAATGAGAGAATTTGGGATCTCATTCATGTACACAATATTCTGGAAGTGTGCAGATCTTCCAGAATTCCCAGAGCTGCTAGGCAAAGCAAATACAAACCTGGTTTTTTCACCTGCTGAGAATAGACCTATCCTCTTTCCTGTCTCTCATCTTCATAGCACAGTTTGGAAATGGCTACCATTCTCATGCAATTTTCTTTATATTGAATAGCTTGTGATGTTACCTGTATTTCAGATGAACAGTTTGGCATGCTGATAGTAGAAATTGTTACTGGCATCAATTAATACAATAATGACTGAAGTTCTATTCAGTGTATCTTCCATTAAGTAAAAGGTGCCACTCTTTCTCAGTAGATTCCAGGGCTTTCCAGTTGCCCCAAAGCTTGCATGAATACAAATAAGACATGTACTACTCTATCCCTTAAGAGAACAGGTCTAGGGATTTTATTTTCTTTTTAATATTTAAACTAATGAAGAAAACATTACTAAAACTTCCCATTCTGTGCCCTGGACTAGTATTACACTAGTGTCCATCTTCATGCAGAAGATAACAAATAAAGCTCTGAGGAAACAAGTGTTCTATTGGTTTTGCTTCTGCTGTGTTCAAAATTAATTTCAAAAGAGCACAAGACATGCACTGCAACACCATGTGTAATATGCCAAGGCTAATAAACCTCCCAAAGAGGGATTCCATTTGCTATTCATTCCATGATAGAGTGGATCATACGCTCACTTTCTTTAAAAAGAGGTTTTTTAAATATCTTTTGTTGCATTTGTTGTTACATTCACCAGCTACCTTTTGCAGGCAAGGCCCTTAATGAGATGTTCTCTGTGCTCTGTACATCTCCAAAAAGGTGGAATTACTTTCTGACTTTTTTGTTCTTTGTTCGTTTGTTTGGGGTTTTTCTGTTAGTTCAAGTCTAATTGAGTGATCTCTGGGATGCTTCTGCATTCAATCCTTGAATCCTTCTGCTTCAAATTCTAACTCTATTTTAGAAAAGAAAGCATTCACATACCATGCTGATTAATTCCCCTTGCCATCTCCACCTCTCAAACACACAGGCTTCTTGGGAACTCAGACCCAAGGCCACTTGAAATATTTGCTTAAGATCAACTTATTTGATTAGACTTTTACTTGATTACTTTCACATATTTGACTAACACTTTATGAAGCACTTGATGGCATATCTATAGACTTTTAGGATGGGTTGCATTCATGTGCAAAAATCCCCTGTGACACGGAAAGAAAGCGCCGCTTGAAATGAAAAAAGCTAATTTTGCACAACTTCCAGGCAATCCATATTCTTTCTCCCCCAACTCTAAACAAATATAATTGGTTCCCATCCCCTACTTGGAAGTGGTCCTGGCAGAGTTTTAAACTGTGAGGTTTAAAATTCATTACTTACGTAAGTTGAAATCTTTTCCAGTCATACATTCATAAAGGGAAACAAGTATTTATTGTTGTACTGCTCGCCACTGAAAATTAATTATATTTATCGAATCTATAGGCAGCAATTTTTTTGTATTTCAGGTAATTTCAGATAATTACTAAATGTGAAAAATGAGCGGACATTGAAGATACTATAACACAGAATATAAATACTCTATTTTCCATCTTCAACTGTCACCTAAGAATGCTGAACTCTTAAAACAAGCAATGGAGATATAGCAGAGATGTAGAAGTATTTTCTTTTCCTTGCTGCCAATAGATTAATGTTAGATGTCAGTATCCTTCTATTTCACTCAGAAATCTGCATTAGGAAATCGAATGCAATATTGTTAAATTGTTTTAGGCTTTATTGAAAATTAACATTCAACATTTACCAGAACATAAGTTTCTGAAAACAGTGTAACATGTAAATCAGCCTCTATGTTTTAAAATAGTGATGGAAAATAGAATTACTTTCCAAGAAGTTTTGTTCTGCAAGTAAACTTGAAAACTATCTTGATGAGAACTGATTGATACAAAATAGTTGTGGTAGAATTTGCAATTATTTTGGCAAATTTTGATGTTTTGAGCTGTGTTTGTCATTAACAAGCATGACTGCACTTGAGAAAAAACTTATATATTGTTGGAAAAGCAATTATTCCTGAACAGCTGTACTTCTTGAATAACTGAACCAAATACTGTTATTTATTAATGTTATAATTTTTCTAAGTGTGCATCTAAGTATTTATCGGAAAAAGAAGATTTGTTAGAATAGAATAAAACATTTGTCCGTCTGAGCTTTGGGCAGCTGTTTTTATTTGTTGCTTTCCCTTTGAACTGGTGAAACAATGAGTGAATTATGTAACCTATAAAAAAAGCTTATAAACTTTTTGTACTACACCAGTGTGTATTCTGTTTAAGCAACATACTGAGCAGAAGTGTATTTTAGAAATGGTTTGAGATTTCACTATAACTGCTTTTCATATCCTTCTGGCTGTGTTCATTTCTCCAAGAAACACTGATGGAATAGTGGGAGAAAAAATAATACATTAGAAAGAAAAAAAAAGCTGAAAATTACCAATTTCTATTGCAGTCCCTTCTCGCTCTGAAAAAAAAAAATCACATCTTTTTAGGTGGCATTTATGGATAATTAAACTATAAGAAAAAAAGTTATTTCCTCTAAGAAATAGGCTTTAATACTCTTTCAATTTCATGTGGAGTTCATACTGAGCCTTACTGGGCCACTGCTTCTGGAGCAAATATACACAGCTTACATAACAGCCTACAGTAACTCTGGAAAGACAATTGCACATTGAAGAAACAAATATTTCTTTGGAGTACTTTTTGTCACTTTGTTTGGATTTTTTTCTTTCATTCCTTGTCTCCCAGTAAAACAATATTCTGGAAATGATCTGGTGTTCAGAATGACACCAGAAATTTAGGATAACGTAGGTAATGCATGAATATGGTCAACTTTACTGTAGTAAACATGATTAAGTTTGCTGTAATCAATTGTCCCAGCGCTTATTTTTGAACATTTTTAATTGACAACTTTATCATAGATGTTATTTCAGAAGGGAAGTACATGAGCATGGGAAAAGTCTAACAGAAGACCACAATGTGACTAATGCAAGGAAGGATTTGAAACCAATAACAAAATTCCATTCTATAGGAATCACTCCAGGGGAGGATTTTTTTTTAATATATCTGGAAAAAAAAAGGAAAAAAGTCGGTAGATAAGAAGCTAGAATTTTATCAATGTTTTAAAATATAAATTAGCAGAGGTAGGCCTGGAAAAGCCAATAACTGATCATCTCTCTAGGTTTCCCAGCAGTGTAATTGGTTAATATAGTCCTAAGATATGCAGCAAGAAAAAAAGTTGATGCAGAGCTTTCAAAATATTTCTGTGAGCTCAGCAACAGCAGTCAGTGTACTCAAAGGTAATAGAATTTTAAATGGAAAGTAAATACTAATATACTTGCTTAGCATGAAAGAGAGTGACAGCACAACCTCCAAGTTATTCATGCCTATAAAAATAAGGCCAAAGATTAGAAAGAAATGGTGTTTTCTCAAATATACTCAAACATAATCAAAATCTGTTCCATGTTTGAAGCAGAACATGGAGAAATATCTTATTCTTTAGAGGAAGGTGATAAACAAATTCAGAATCTTCACATCACAATAGCACAGTGCAGGATGAAAGGATGATGTTCAGCTTTCTCTGGAGGGAGAAAAGACACCCTTGAAAAATTCTCTCCAGGTAGGACAAGAAGTTAAAGAAATCACAAGTTGTGTTTTGTATGCTTCATTCCTTTCAGTAGTTAAAACTGTACCCTAATAAGCAGCAGAATTTGGATACAGGGTTAAAATAATATCAAGACAATACTTCTCTACTACATACAATGGAGTAGATGTAAAATGTTTCCAAGCATCTCTTAATAAAAAGTCAGGCCCATAGAAAAACATGAAATGCTACAAAGAAACAGTAAAATGTGTTTAAGCAATGTTAGACTGACTGCCCTAATCTGTTTCTGTATTGACATTTACTCAATAATTTTGTTTTCTCCTCATTACTTCCGTTACAAAGGACTATATGCAAATTGGTAATCCAAGTAGTGTTTATAAATCTCTGCATATCCCAACACCCTGATCCTACATCAGGCTCATGCCTATCTATGAATCAGTTGCATTCACTCCTTTTAAACTTTTGTTGTGAAGGAGGGAAAGAAGTTTAGATATTTTCAGTGCAAGGAAGGCTCACTATGTTCTGTCCATGCCTCTGACTTTCACAAATGGAAAACTAAGGTCCTGGAACCCCAATGAGATACAATGAGATGCTTTTTCTAGGAGCTGCCAAGGTGAGGTCAACATTCTCTGAGTTTGCCCTTACCAGAAGTAGCCAATCACAAATATTAGGAAATAAATTAGTGAATATATTCCCCAAAAGTATGAGCAATCTTGAGTGAATTTTTGGTTTCACATGCTCCAGTTATCCTTAGTGAAAAACTTAAATGAACTGGAGGCAAAAGTGAAGGGGAAATACACCTAATTCTTACTGAGTCTAACAGATAGCATGACTCTTCTCTACTTCCACCCTCCGCTTGTCCAAAGCTTTGCACAAGTCAACCAGCTGCCAATCTCTGTGCATGCATCAATCTGTTCAGTCCTTTGTGAATCAGTTTAAATCCACTGCAACACAATGGAGTGCAACACAGAGTTGTCAGCTGCTGTGCAACAGCAACACTGCTTTGTAATTGGAGTACTATAACACTGCCTTCATGTTTGACAAGCAGCTTAAGATCGCACATGAAAGATAAATATCTTCCAGAAAATTTATATTTAAAATAGATAAAAACATTTATACTACTGTCAGTTCTGGTATCTGTTAATATTCTAAGTTCTTCTCATTATCTCTATAAATCCTTTAGCAAATTTTTAAATTGGACAGAGATGACTTTAAGTGTTTGGTTAACAGTAGTTTTAATAGCAAGGGAAATGCTTGCTTATATTGTTCAGTTTTTTATTAAACCATGGATTACTGGATTTTCCTACAATGAGATAACCCCATAACAATCTTCCTTAAAAAACAAAGAAACAAGTGAATTATTTTATCAGTCTTTACACTTTTATTCCCTCAATTCACTTTCCCTTAGCTACACACTGCACTCATACACAAGTGCTTCATTCAAGGGCTTGATGGTGCACTACTCAACAATACTTATTCCATTATTTGTTCTCTAAGTGCTAACTTGGAAAATGAAATGTGAAGGACAACAGCTTTCAACCTTTAACAGCTTCCCCTAAGCTATTTTATGTCAGATTTTTTGTAATTCTTTTCAATATTTTCAGTGCAAACCTGTTTTTTGCACATTAACTTACTTAAGACAGGAATTTTCAAGGTATAAAAGTTCAAACCTCTCCCCTGTATGCCTGTTCCATATACTGTCCTGAAGATTCTCTAGGGCACCTCTTAAGGATTGTTTTCCTAATATCTCTCTTCCTCATGTCAGCCCCAGGGGCCACGAGCCCCTGCCCCAGTGCCACTGCAGCAGGGCCAGTGCCCAGGGAGGTGTGGCACATGTGGGGCTGGGACTCCCTGGTGCCTCCTGGCTGCCCTGCTGCTGGCGGGACAGTGGAACCATCCACATCTGGGAAACTTTATTCTGGAGGGTCCCACTGCTTCTGGCCCAGGGGAGCCCCTGAGAGCTGCTGCTTCCTCTCATGGGTTCTCCCTTCTATGTTTTGAATGCAATTGCATTCTTTCTTTTTTTGTTTTCTCTACCTTATTTAAACAGATAATACCACAACGCTGAACAGAGCAGGGGAATTTGTTTTCCCCATGGTGGAGGAGCTCTATGCTCACCTCTGCTTTACACTGTTTCCAGGCTGTCAATTATAAAATAGTAATGCCAATATATATGACCTCGGGATTCATCCTAAAAGATCACAATAGCTCCCTGTAAATTGCAGGCTGCTGGGCTTTCCCATATCCCCATGAATTTAATGGCTGCTCTGTACCAAGCAGTGAAACAGCCTTTTATTTATCTATACATTCAGTCTACACTAAACTGTGATTCTCCAAACAACCACGAATAGATTTGGATTGCATTCCTTGCTAGATGAGAAAGTCTGTACCTATTTCAAGAAATTTAGTCATAAGTTATTGTGTGGGTAGTCCACTAGGGAAGAACAGAGCTGCTGCACAGCATTGAGATGTTTCACACGGAGCCGAGTTAGACAGAGTTATTCCTGCCCTTAAACCCAAAATACACAGTGTCTTCAAAGCATTAATTAAAAGCAGCTGAAGGAACAGATAAAGACACAAAGGCCCATCGGAAGAGAGTTTTATACTAACTGAACATGAACAGCCTATTTTCTTTTCTGCTTAAACAGGCTCTTCTATCTGAACAGCCAGATCAAAAGCCAACTGACTGAGTGCCAGTTCAACAGCTTTAGAGGGTTCTGCCATCTGTGGATGAGAGGCTGTCAGCGTTTTTAATCTCAGTACATGGGCTGGGAAGGCAATACATCCCCTAATGGCAGCAACACTGGAATGACTTGTGGCTTCCTCCTCCTCCAGCAAAGTGGAATTATGAATCTGAACAACAGGCTATAAAGTATTTTATTATGTGGTCATAAGTGTCACTCTCTATGAGGAACAGAGTGATAATTTAGTGTGTTAAATTATCAGTTAGTGAAATCACATGTAACAATGAGCTCTGAACTAACCTTAATTGAAATGATCTCAAACTATTCAGCACTTTAGTGCAGGTCTGTTTGTGTATGTGCATATACTTGTGAAATATTGATACTTAAACTTCATTCACATCTGGACAGCAAAGAAACCTTGGTCTTGTTAATGCCTGTGGTGCTAGAAGTCCAACTCTTCCTGGCAAATAAGAAAAAAAAAGAAAAAGGAAATCCAAGTATTAAGATCTACTTAAGGCAGTAAGAAATTTATAAAATTGAAAATGGATAAAGAATATCCCTTCACTGAAAACCTTAGAATTTTACCTAAAATAAATCACACACATATATACACATTTATTATACACATATTTTATCCATTTATACACATAAATCCCAATGGGCTCTTACATACAGCAAAATCTATCCTAACTGTGAGTGTATTTGAGTTCTGAGGACAAGATAAAAAATGAAAGCCAAGACCTCATTACACAAGAGTTATCCTTTCTATCTGTAAAAAAAAATGCTGGAAAATAGATTCTTGATCATATAAGTTAAAAATTTTCTAGTGATGTATTAATAAAAGACAACATTAAAAGAAAAGCAAGCCATTAACTATGCACTTGAAATACCAATGATCGCTTCAAATTCTATTATTGAGGAAATTATGCTTTTTTGTATTATCTCTTTTTTTTTCTTCCTCTTGCCATCAGTAAGTATCCAGCTAGTCATTTAGTTGTTGGTAAGAATAATGTTGAAGAGTCTTATAATTTATACTTGATTTTCTAATTACATCTGATTTTTACTAAGATCATATGAAAATCACTACAAAAAGACCTTAAAATTTGGAGTAAAAAAGAGAAGATAGCTTCCAGAACAGGAATGGTTAAATGGTGAAGAATGAACTTGTGCCTGTGATAGGTGGGCTCAACTCCTTTAATAAGATAGATGTTGAGAAATAAAGTAGAAATTGGAAGTAATATTAGGACAAAAATGAAGAGTCAAAAAATGCTGACAGAAAAATAAAATTGTGCACATCTTTCTAACACGAGTGACGAGAAATCATTTCTGTTCCTGTATGTATCATCAAAATGCTTTGTAAATCATAACCTTTGTACAGCAGGTTTTCCACCTGCAAGAGACCAGCACATCCTTTGAACGTTTATTTGGTGCTTTGAGACGTGGATGCTGCATAAATGGGAAGTGTTAGTATGGCTAGACCTGCAGTAGTAGCTGAGATTTTTCAAATCACACCTTGTCACAGGCATAGAGATAACTGTACCACCTATGCCAGTATTGCTTTTCCTCTCTGTGGTTTAGTGAACCAGTCAGGTTCACCAAGAATAACATTTAAAAATCACAATATAGCATTAGCTAAATTTCCCCACCAAAACCTAAAACATCTCTAATATGTACACATAATGAAAAAAAAAATCCACTTGATTTTTATTACAACGCATTGAATAATTTCCAGATCCTGTTAAAATATAATAATACTTTTAAATTACTTTTAATACCTATTTTATTCCTTTTAGTTTATATTTGTATAATTTCATACATAAATAGAAAAATATTATTTTTAATATATTTATTAATATATCTCACACATAAAACCCTGAAAAGAGAAAGTCTGCTTATCTACTTGCAAACAGTCATAACAATAATACAGAGACATAAATGTACTGAGGATAGCTTTTCTTGGCAGTTATACTAAATTTAAATGTCATTGTATGTAGCTATAAAAAGACAAAACAAAACAAACAACCCTCCCAAACAACAAAAAATTCCAAATCAAAACAAGAAACCTCTGCGTGCTGAGAAAACCTTTTTTTCTTCCAAACTTAGAAAAACTAAAGAATTGAAAAGGTGATGGGAGTATGAGTGAATATAAGAATACTATTGATATCAACAAGCTCTTCTGTCCCTTTTTTATTTTCCTTTCCCTTCTCGGTGTCTCATCCTTTTCTCTTTCTTACTGTGACTTAATCCTGTCCCTCAAAAATTACTCCTCATACTTCTCTTTCTCTAGGTCTTCTATATCTCTATTTCCCCTTTTTTCAAATGTAAGGATAGTTGTTTTCTTTTTATTCTTCGGTTTTATTAAAACTGCAGTCTCTATGGATCCCTAATTTCTTCCCCTCTCACAGCAAATTTTAGTTTTTTATCTCCATCTACCAGTGTTGGTAATCCAGCACTAGTGTTAATATGAAATATTTGGTTTAATACCTGTAATTCAGACTGGTCCTCTCCATTTCTAGTTTTAACCAATGGAATTTTTATGGTAGCTGTTATAGAAAGTTGATTAGGAAGGAAAATTCATCAGCCAGCTGTTGTGTCCTGACTTTGGTGTTCCTGCATGCATCTCTTTTTTATCATTTGAAGCTAGTCAGAAAAAATCTTAAGGGCTCAAATTTTTATCATTATATTAGAAGTCTGTTATCAATCAATCACTGAAATCAAGAATCTACTTTAAAAGAAAGGTTAGTTGAGGATTTAACTTAGACACAACTTATTCTGCGGCCATTGCAGAAAGGAATATCTAAATCTAAATGGAATAGGAATATCTAATATCTAAATAGATCAGAGAAAAGAAACCAAAACCACAGCAAAATTAGAACACCATTTAATTAATATTAGAATAAACTAGAGTACTAGAGTGAATATATTTTTATTTATTTTGGACAGACATTGGATAAAATGCCTAGTGATATTAAAACACTTTAAATGGTATTTGGATGTGTGCACCCTTGGCCTGAAAAAATAGTTTAGGATAAAAAAAAAGGAACAAGTTGTTCTAAGGCCACTCTAGAAAACACATGATCAGTAGTTCCTGATCAGTTCACATTGTTTCCTGGCTGCATGTATTCACAGAGGTTGCTTCCACAAACACAAAGATCTACTGTTTCCAGGAATAGATAGCATGCTAGTATTTAATAAACAAAAAAAATCAAACAAGCAAGCAAATCCCTGATAATGTTCATGGTCTGATGGATTCATAAAACCTAGCCCAGAGTCATCTTATAAAAGGGCAGAAATATTAAGGTTTGGCTGTCTCTGAGTGTTGCTAGGGTGCCTGTGTAGCATATATAGACATTTTGACCATGGCCAAATATTGCGGCAACACCACAGATTTTCACTGAAATCAGTTTTTGGAAAATGCCCAACCTCAATAATTCACACTGGGCAGGTTCCCACATCATCAGCTCAAGCACATCCTTGCTCACAGTCCTGGTGAAAGAGCACTGTGCAGTCAGTTTGATTTGTTCTCTCTTTGCCAGAGATTTCCCTCCTAAATCTGACTCTTTGGGCTGTGTGACTCCAACCCCACAGCTGAAGAGCAGCACCATGTGGCTGTTAACCCAGGCTCATTTAGAAATTTGTTTCATTAGAAGAGCTAATAAGAGGAATTGAGTATTGTTGGTATTCAGCACTGCCCTATTTAGGAATATAAATCATGTGGGGCAGAGGAGCACATTGGCCATATCAAACAAACCAACTGTATTGCTCACCCAGGGAGGAAAAAACAGGATTTGAATACTATCCCATCCCAATGAAGCTGTGTAGCAATGAGACACAGATCCACAAACACTCATTCTGTTGTTAGGAATGAGCTGGAACTGAGAGTGGGCATGTGGAAGAAGAGAAAGGATTTAAAGAATTGAAAACATAATTGAAAAATGGAAATGAAGAAAACAAGCAAACGCTGGAAACCTCAGCACTGTCTACTGTACACTGATAACTATTTGAAAACATGTAGCTACTGAACTCTGGTGACCATTAATTTTGTCAAGAAAAAGGGAGCAACCAGTGTAAGTAAATTAAATTGAAGGAAATGGATGCATGCAACAAATGGTGCAATTTGTCTAAAAGACTTTTCAAAAACACTAATGAAGATTTTCTGCTGGGTAAGCTGGTATAATTGTGCTGCACTGTATATTGATTATACAAGAGAAGAAATCTAAGACTTCATGCTGTTAATACCTTGTCAAGCTGGGCTAAATGTTGTTTCTTCGGCTATTTATACTGGAAATTGGAAGTACTGATGCCATTTTTTGTGCTTAGTTTCTTATTTTTATTATTAATTTAGAACAGTAGTTAGATATCATCTGTAAACATCATCTGTGTGGCTGGTTGTTTTTACAAACAAAATTATATATCATTGTCAAGATATATCCTTCATTACTAGAGAGAGAAACTTAAGTTGTGTAAAATGATTAGAACTTCCATGGCAAATGAAAAAATACTTCTCCACTTACTAAAAAAAACATATTAAAAGCAAGTAAAAAACCAAAAAATAAACTCAAGTATTTGGAGTTATTCAGTTCTAAAACAGAGGTTAGCATTTATCTATTTGAAACTGTATTAATCTTTCGGGTTTTTGAAGGTAGTTCTGTTGGATTATAATGCTTCTATACTATATAAACAGGAAAAGAGAAGTGACTTCGTGTGTTTAGAATGAAGAGGATTTTGATTAGTAGGTGAATTGCAATCTTTAAACTGGTTATCAACCACTGCATCTGTTCTCAATCAAGGTGCAAGATGTATGTTTATTCCACCTAGTTGTTTAAGTGACAGAACAAAATCTGGTGTAAGACTTCCTACACCTAGACATGCCAGTGAGTCAATAAAATTCTGGATGATAGCCATTTCTCCCTAGTCAAGTGCCAGATATATTGGTTTAACGAGAAGGTATTTTGTCTTAAAGGAAATATAATAATTTTTATTATAATGAAAGTGTATGGTCAGACTCTGATTTCAACAAGAAGAAACAGGATTAGCCTCAAAAAAATTAAGATCTATCTGTGTTTCTGCAGCAAGATTTTCACTTTCAGTAGTAAACAGCTTTGAAATTAAGATGTTCCACTAAGATGAAATATTATGCTAATGAAAGTTCTCTGACAGGAAAGACTTAAGAAATCTACTTGTCTGGGCAGAAGAGCGTCTGAATCTGAATGAAACATCTCCTGATCCAACAGTAAGAATGTGCAGGTTAAGAAATTTTTCTCTTTCACTTTCTCACTCATTTACAAAGATGCCAATAATGTATGCAACTGATAATAGTGCTGCTCCAATGAGAGTTACATGCATGATATTTTAACCTAAGGTAAGCATTAACCAAAATTTATAACAGTAAAGATTTCCTTAACCAAACCAGTGGCAAATCCAGAAATTGAATGTAAGCATGTTAAATACACGGGTCTCCAGTGTATTGCTTCATTCATTTAAAATGCTACAGCGTAGCCTTAACTCAGTTACCTGATCCAGGGGAGGAATTAGTATTTAAATTGTCAAGTAGGTAAGTTATTTTGGTAAAAAATAACATCCAGAAAGAGTCTTTAGCATACAGTGGGAGATCAAAGTGTAAACCTGAGCTGCAAGGACTGCCAAGTTATATGCAAACTGTGCCTCTAGACTCCTTTAGTCCATGTGCTAACAGAAAAGGAAAAAACAAAAACAAAACAAAACAAAACAAAACAAAACAAAAAAAAAAAAAAACCAACAAAAAAAACCAAAAAAAAACCCCACAAAAAAACCCCAAAAAACCAACCCAAAACAACAAAACAACAAAACCCACCAAACCACAGCAACATTCTATTGCTTTCCCCAGTGCACTGCAGGTATTTTGCAGACAACCATTACAATTTTTTTGCAAACTGTCCTTTGGTCCAGGTTGATGAGAGGGCTCTATAAATGGCATGAATAACAGTCTGGCTCACGTAAAATGGAATAGATCCCTCAGTGAATTAATAAGAAAGGTTTACCTGAGTCTACTCCAGTCAGCTACTTGTTAGGTACATTAGATATGAGGTTTTAAGCTTAAAAGCTCTTAAACTGATCTGTATACTACAGAATTACATAATAACAGAATATTCTCAGTTGGATGGGACCCAGAAGGATCATCAAGTCCAACTCATGACCCTGAACAGGACCACCCCAAGAGTCATACCATGTGCCTGAGAGTATTGTCCAAACATTGGGGAGTCTGTTCCAATTCCTCAAACCCCTCTGGGTAAAGAACCTTTTACTAATATCCAACCTAAGCCTCCCCTGACAAAACTTTAGGACATTCTCTTGGGCCCTGTCATTTGTTAAAATAGAGAAAACATCAGTGTTTGCCCACTCCTCTTCCCTTCAAAAGGAAGTTGTAGGCTGCAACGAGGTCTCCTCCCAGTCTCCTCCAGGCTGAACAGACCAAGTGACCTCAGCCGCTCCTCATACAGCTTCATCTCAAGGTCTTTTGCCTTCTTTGTTGCCCTCATTTGGACACACTCTAATGGTTCAATGTCTCTTTTGAACTATGGCACCCAAAACTGCCCCCAGCACTCAAAGTGAGGCTGCCCCAGTGCAGAGTAGAGCAGGACAATCCCCTCCCTTGCCTAGCTGGTGATGCTGTGTTTGATGTACCCCAGGACACCACTGGCCCTCCTGGCTGCCAGGGCACTGCTGACTTATGTTCCACTTCCCATTGGCCAGGATCCCCAGGTCCCTTTGTGTTGCTCTGCTTTCCAGCATCTCATTTCCCAGCCTGTCTGTGCATCCAGGTTGCTCTGTTCCAGATGTGGAATCCAGCACTTTCCCTCACTGAACTTCATGTGGTTGGTGATTGTTAGTCCTGTGATTTGTCAAGGTCTGTCTTCAGGATCTTCAAGGCAGTCAACAGCTCTTCCCAATTTTGTATCATCTGTGAGCTTGCTCAGTGTCCCTTACAGTCCTGCATCCAAATTGTTTATTAAGAAGTTGAAGAGCACTGACCCTAAGATACAACCCTGTGGAACCCAAGTGTGGACCGGTTGCCAGCTGATATTTGGAAGGTTCAGGTTGTATAACAAACAAACTGTGGATACCTCCAGAGTTTCTTGTTTCTTCTTTGAGCACTCTTACTGAACGATTACCAAGCACAGAAAATTCCAAGATCTTCCAATAAGGAAAAATTAATCTTTTTATTTCTGAACCATGAATTTGAGAGCTGCTGCCTTATCATTTTCCTTATGAGATTCCACATCATTCAGGCATAAAAATGGTTTTACTAAACAGCTGGGTTAGAGTAGATTTATAGAACTTGAACAGACTGCAGTGGCCAAACATAAGCAGGTACAAGTCATTTTGAAAAAAAAAAGTGAGAGATGGTAATTTAAATTAGCTTTGGAAAAGCAACAGGCTTTATGATGGACTTTTATGACAACATCAGAAGAAAGCACAGTGAATTACTTTGTTATTACTTAGACCCTAAAAGGATTTCAGTAAAGAAATGACCAGTGGCAGAAGGCTGCATCTTGATTATTAGATGAAGTTAAAACAAAAGTTCTGAGTTTGGTTCTTAAAGTACAGTCAAATTTTAAATATTTTTGAACTTAATTTGAAGATCTTCCCATAAAAAAATGGTCCAGGAGGAACTGAGCAGAGAAGGGGTGTGGAGGAAGCAGATGAGAATGAAAATGTAACAACAAAAAATTGTGCAGCAGATAAGGATAGAGAAGCAATGCACAGGAAGGAAGAATGACAGGATGTCATTTTATAAAGTTACAGAAAAACTGTACAGACATGGTGTAAACCAAATATGTAGGAGCCAATGAAACTCAATAATGACTGTAGGGTATAACATACAATACTAATTGCATGTGAGTTTTGCAGGTGGATATATTCTAAATTGCTCAGTGCTGAAACATGGGAACACAGAACTCAAACAGTTTTCCATACCAAAAATAAACCCTTTTACTTTTAGTCTACTGGTGCACTAAATTAGATTATGTAGAATATTATTAGCTATGACTTCCTTGATGATTCTTTAAGTAGAGACTAGGGAATACATATCTACTGAGTGATGGTATAGGGTATAATTCACCACAAAGAGAGCTATTTTGAATCTTCATGATATAAACAAAGTATTTGTTTGTTATTTTAGTTAGTTTTTAGTTTTTTAAAGGAATGGATCATGAGTCATTCTCAGATTCTGGTCCAAAAAGACAGGAAGTAGCTTGTGGAAGGGGAGAAAATTTATAAAGACATGAAGGAAAATATTTGGAAACTTGAAACTACAAGGAACAATCAATTACTTAACTTCATTCCATACTGCTAAGAAAGTTTAGAGCTTGTATTCTACTTTTATTCTGAACATTACTCATCTAGATAAAACTGAAATATCAGTCTTCTAGCACAAGCTGTGTCCTGATTACTGAAACATAATCCCACATCAAGGGATGCAGCAAGCTAGGACACAGTGGTTCCTCTCCCTGCAGGAGATGAAGTCCATTGCCAAGACACTTCACAACAGCATGCTGAGGCCTGTGAATGCAATAGGACATGCAGAGGAAGCGGATGACTGAGATGAGAGAAAAGAGACACATTATGCTGATGAAGGCTCTCTGGCAGAAAGGCTCCATCGGATTTAAAATAATGCATAGGGTTACTCACAAAGAGGAAGCTTTGACTGCCAGCTTGTCAGGAGAGAACAGCAGACCTCTGAATGAGGTTTTCTAATCCAACAGGGAGCCAGCATTGAATTGGACTGGCAGGGTAAGGATATGACAGAACAGAGATGCAGCAATGAGGTAGACTGGACAAAACAATTAGTGGAAAGGACTGAGAGAAAAATGAAAGTAGATCTGAATAAAACTGAAAAAATATTGGAAAAAATTGGAAAGTATAATGTTTCTAACATTACCATAAAAATCCATCTACAATTTGCAAGGTCCATAGAAAGGCCTACTGATAATCCTCCATTGGAAAATAATACCGAGATTAAGTAACCTCAGCTGTGGCAGAGGAAAACTGGAACTAAAAAAATAAATAAAAGGCAGGAAAAAGAGTGTTACAGAATCCTTTGTTAAGAAAACTTCTCTGTCTGACCATTCAGGAGTCACTCTGGCAGTGACACTCCAATCACAGATGGGACAGAAGCCATTTAGCAGCGGGCAGCCCCTGTGAGCTCCTTGGAAAACCCTGCAAATCCCAATCTCACTCAGTCAGACCAGGTTTCCCAGAGTGGAGTCTGAGACCTCTGGATCCTTAAATTCAGTCATAGCACTACTACAGCAGAACAGCTGGAGCTGGTGCCTCCGAGGAGGGACCCCGAGAAAAGGAATCCCTGGGCTTTTGCACTCTGACAGTCTGTGCACTCGGTGGTCTCGGGTGTCCCATCTGAGCCATCGGCTCCTGCTGTGTCTCTGTGTGTCCGGTCACCTGCCTGGAACACGGGTCCCTTGTCCTTCATGATGCAAAACATCCTCTGCCCCTTGCTGGGGCTGTCTCAATTTCCCTCCACCCTCTCAGCCTGCAGCTTGCACTGCAGCTACCCGCACTAAACACATTCCTCAGTACTTGCTTCAAATACTCAGCTGAGGTTTTGTGTTTCAAATCCTACAGCTACCCCGCAGCAATGCTGCCTGCAGCATTCTGACAGCACGCAAACTTAATGGCAGCAGAGGCAGCTCTGATCACGCAGTCACACCAAAGAACCCTGCAGGTTTCAGACCCACAAATAAAAACAAACAGATATTATAGCCTTGCCCATTCTTAGGGCATCAGTGTACTGCACTGAAATAATGCTCATCAAGGTGTTCATACAAGGTAACACATAATGAAAACTCTTATTCATAAGTAACTTTTAAATGTTTGTATGAAAGAAAGGTGTTCAACAGAGAGATTTCCCAGTCCAAGGCCCACTGAAGTCAATGGCAACTTGAACTCAACTATATACTAGAAATATATACAGAATTTTGATTTTCTTCCATGACTCATTTTACGAATAAATAAGTCCCTTTTAAAATAAACTGTGGTTGTTAAGTGCCAATTTAGTTGCAGGCCCAGAAATAAGAAAATTTGGATAAGACTTACTCATGGCTAGATTTTCATGTTGAGCACAGATATGTAGATAAACATGTAAACTGCAGGCAACCAGACACCATGATTCAGAGCCACCAGTAATTACACTACAAGACTGAAGAAGTAAATCTTTCTTAGCATACTATACTGAGAAATTAGGGGGTTTAGGTTGGGTTGGTTTTTTTCTTTATGAATAAACTGTAGAAATTAGTGGTTGATCAATGGCACACAACAGTGATGCTGTTGCTGTTCAAAAATAAATGTTCTCCCCAAATATCATATAGTCATACAGTTTTATTTCTTGTCATATAACTTTGTCCAAAGCTCAAGAATGAAATGTATACACCCTTCTATCAACACTGCCAAATATCATCAGGTATTGAATAAATTTCATGTTAGAGCACTTCTATTCATTTATGTGTCCAATGTTTAACCAATTTAGATACTAGGGATTATATTTCTAAAGGATTAATAAAGCCAAGTGCTTGGCCTATTGCTTTTTAAAAATACATTAGGCAAAGAAATAACCAAATAAAATTTTACAGAGATGATAATTTTACTACAGTTATCAACTTTGATACAGTTATCATTAGCAAAAAGTTTTAGGAATTTACAAAACATATGTGTTTAAGAAAATGAAATGATTACTACAGAGAAAATTATTTGATAAATCAAGCTAGGAAAATACAATAAAAGCAAACCTGCACTCACACAGCAGCAGTGTGAGAGGTAATCTGGCAATGTGTCAAGGTAGATAGTGCTTTTTTCATTTTAGAACTCAAACTTATCATTACAGCCTCAGTTTGGACACATGGCTCAGTTCCAAGAAAAGTCATAAACCCAAATCCCTAACAGGAGGTTTTAATATGATCACTAAAGAAAGATCTCTGACAAGCTGATATTATTTTGCTGAATTTTTCCAAAACACCATTCATGAAAACCACTCTCAGACTTGTAATCATCCAGCCTCCAAAGTTAACTACCTCCCTAAAATGCAGCTGCTTTCTTCCATCAACTGCAAAACACCTTCATACCATCCTCTCCACTAATATCTCATAGCTTTCTACAATATATCCTGCCCTAGGTACTTCAGATGGCAAGACTAATATTTATAGCATATACTCAGTGTTATCATTCATTCTTTGCTACCAACAACTTTACTTTCAATAATGAAAATGACCTCTAGATAACAGGCCCAAAACTATGCCCATTTTTTTTAATATGCCATCCTGGAGAGATTTTACATAGTTTTCACACTGCTGCCTACCTGAGACACACACTAGAACCTGTACTGGAAAATTAATACTTTCAACAGTCTTGTCACTAAATTTGTCTTTTCAAACAACCTCTCCAGAGTCTGATGTGCACTGAATGAATCCAGGTTGTGCCTCAAGTCATAATTTAAGGTTGCCAAAGACCTCCACAACCACCACAAAAATACTCACTGCAACAGATCCATTAAAATCTTCAGATTCTTTACCTCAGTTTCTTGAAGAATATTACTATATTTCATCCTATATACTCAGTACTATTACTGAAATTATGTGTGTGGAAAGAAACGATCATTATGCACCAAAATAAACTCATACAGACAATCAATAAAGGACAGAATGACCCAGCTATCAGTGAGTGAAAAATGCTTCTAAGAAAATAATTTTACAGCAAAAATCATCAATTCTATAGGAATACTGGTTCTAGCACATACGCAACCACTCCACTCACAGACACATAAATATGTTCATGTGCAATATGCAATGCATCTAAATTTCACATTTGTTCTCCCTGTCTTTGGCAAACAGCTACCTTACCACCCCTTCCATATTAAGTTCCTCTTTTCTCTCAAATTCTCTTGCTGATATGATATCTAATTAAATCTAAAACTGGTTCTAAATCTAAAACTGTTGTCAAATAGTATTTATTATTAAAGTTTGCTTTTTAGACTTCAGTCCTGAAAGATCTACATGCCCAAATGATTTGCTTCATGTATTGTACCATCCACTTAAAAATTTTGGCTTGTCAGAATAACTTATGTCCTTTCTAAAGCTTTACAATTTTAAATGATCCTTATCAAAACTGAAGATAGAATCTCTTAAAACCGTCATATTCTAGGAGTCTGAGTATACTGTTAGCCAATTTTTATCTGATCTGTGTCAGTATCTCATTACCTTTTTGCTAGTAGAAGTATACTGAGCAGTATTGTGCATGAATGAGCTGGCTGATTAACCATCCTGACAAAGCTCTTGAAATAAAAAAGGGGTTATTGTCATTATCCAAAATAACTTCCTGTTAACAGATGGCATATTGCATTCATTCCTTATTTCTGCAAATCAAGATGCTTTTGTTTGAGTTATACTATATTTTTAGGTGTCTCATGATGTGTTTGGTCTACATCACATAACTACAGCTATTTAAAAATTGGGCACGTAGTCTAAATTAGTCATGTAAGCTCCACCCTGGCTTCTGTGGGCTCTAAATTCCCTGGTCTTACAGTCTCCTCCAGAAGGTGCTTGATCCCATCCCGAAATAAGTGTCTAAGGCAGGTGGGACAGATTGCTCCCACAAGACAGTTAATCACCTCCCTTGGTAACTAGTTTGAGTCATTGGCTGCAACCTCACATTACAAATACTTCACTGTATTATTGATCTGAATATTCTAGTGACAGACTTCATGACCTTTACCAGCTTATTTTCTAAAAATTTAATCAGGAAGATAATTCTATGCAGTATGTTAATAATACAATTGTTTTTCTTCTGTTTGGCTCTCCAAACCTTTGCTGTGCTTGGGTATGAGTACTCTCATGTTGATGTCTGGAAAAAGTTTTACAATCACTTTAAAGTTGAACTCACAGATTCAATAAAGTGTTTCATTTTCTTCTTTAAGAACACAGACCAGAGGTATATATTAATGAATTAATTATTTAAAATCTTTAGAAATCTTTGCACAAAGATTAAAGTTGAACTTTAAAAAGAAAAAGAAAATAATTGCCAGTCCCTTTATTAGGTAATAGCCTTATCCTGGCTATTTTCCACTCTTTGCACACCAGACTTTATTTGATCGGTGGAAGTTTGTCCAAATGTTTTTATGGTACTTCATCCTGGCTGGAAGTATATTGTGGGGTCCTTATCAATTAACTGTTTCTAAGATTTTGAACAATAATCCCTGGTTTGCTTTATTATGTACACTTGCTACTTCCTCATGTTGTAAAAATCATGTTGGCAAACATTCATTTTACTAATTTGTTGGAATAGATGGAGAATAAATGTTTAACCCCGACATGGGTCACATTTTTTATTATCTCATGATAAAAGAGCTGCATAAGGTATTGAACTGACTACTTTCCTACCCTAGGAAAAAAAAAAAGTCTTTTATTAAAGCTGTTGACTTAAATTAACCCATCCTAATAATGAATGCCCTACTAAACATAATGGATCAAGAAATAGTCTCAGCAATGTAAGAGACACAGCTGCACAGAATTGTTCGTGTACAGAAGGGTTAAACAGAAAAGATTATCAAATTTCTGCAGTAGAAGTCTTGGCTGTTACCCATTCAAAACTTTACACTGGAAATTCAAAACAAATGCTGCAGAGAATGCTTCAAGAAATCTCAAGAGACATTTTTTATCCATTATCAGTTTGTGATTTTTTTTCTTTAGATTTCATACTCACTTCACTGCTTTAGTCTATTATTTTCTTGAAAGGTCTTGTAGAGAGGTAATAGAGCCAAGAGATATAGGTCTGCCACAGGTTGACCTGAGCTGACTATTTTGACACACACACCTTAGCAGATCTAAGTGTTCTTTCTATGCCTCCTTGTGTTTTGTACAAAAATTAATTTTGTTACAACTGTGTAATGAATGTTAGTAAAATATGCAGTAAGGGTCTACACATGTTTCTGTACAGAACTTTTTTATTAAAGTTGATAGAATTAGATGGTCATAACTAATGGAAACGTTGCACATTTAACTGTTTATCTGGATGCCATATGTACCTCTTTTTATGAGTAAAATAAACAGGGTTTTTTTGCTTTTTTTTTTTTTTTGGCTCATTACACTATAGCTAAAAGCTATAGCTGAACAACAGCTACCAAGATCACAGGTTTACACAGCTTAGCTATTTCTGTTCTTTCCTGAGTTCAGTATTGGGCCCAGGTTTAATTCATTTAAATTGAGGACATTGGCCCTACTCCTGCATAAGATCAAGTTCAAGTATATACAGTTAAGTTATTTTTTTCCCCTTTTCTTCCTTTGTAATATAGGTATACAACATTTTGAGGTGGTGTGGAGTAACTTTAAAAAGCCTGAAATTAAGAGCAGAGGAAATTTTTCCTTGCATAACTTATTAGAAAGGTACACAGATTTTTTTTCTTTTCATTCTCTCTCTGCATTTGCTCTATTAGATGGAAAAAATACACACGGGAGCATTGAGGAGGGCAGTGTCTTGGTTTCACCTGCTTTCAGCTGGGCTAGAGTTCATATTTTTCTTAAGTGGCTGGTACAGTGCTGTGTTTCTAGGCTTTAGTATGAGAATCATGTTGACAACACACTGATGTTTCGGCTGTTACTGATTACTGTGTACCCTAAATCAAGGACTTTTCAGTGTCTTATCCTCTGCACGTCAGGAGATACACCAAAAGCTGGGTGGGAGCATAGCTGAGACAGCTGACCTGGTCTGTCCAAAGGGGTATTCCATACCACAGAGTGTCATGCTCAGTATATAAACTGTGGGAGTTACTCAGAAGTGACTGATTGCTGGGTACCAGTCAGTGGGTGGTAACTGCAGCCTTCTCTGGATCCTGTTCATCCCATCTCTCAGGGTGGGGAAGCAGGGCTAAAGCAACACAGAATCATGGAACCATAGAATGGTATGCCTTGGAAAGGACTTAAAATTCTTCTAATTCCAAGCCTGCTGCCCTGGGCAGGGACACCTTGGACTAGGCCAGTGTGCACATCCAACCTGGCATTGAGTACTGTGAGGGGTGGGACTTCCACTGCTGCTCTGGGTAGTCTGTGACAGTGCCTTACCACATTCACAGTAAAGAATTTCTTCCTAATATCTATTCTAAACCCACACTCTTACAGTATAAAGCCATTTCCCCTTGTTCTACTTGCCCTGCCAAAATGGCCCTCTCCAGCTTTTTTGAAGGCTCCTCTGCTTGCAGGATGAGTATGCACAAGGCTCTGGGGCAGGCAGTAGAGCCCAGCTCCCACAGGCGAGTTTATAGCTCTCAGGAAAACTCCCTGCATGACACCACTGCCTCTTTGGAAAATCAGTTCACTGCCACTCTGCTCTCTGCAGCCATTTGACACCAGTTGCTTCCCAAAACCAGGAATCAAAAGTCTGAGGCTCTGCTGTGGGGAGCATAGAGAAAAGAAGTTTCTCTGACATCCTGGCTCCATATACTTCCTGTTTATCTTTCTTGCTACCTGTTGTTTTTCCCTGTGGGGTCTGCAAGAGCCCTTGCACCCAAGTAAAGAATGTCACCATCTTCTGGAGTGGAAATAGCAGGAGCTAAACTTCCCTGATGGTGTTGGTATCAGCCTTGGCATCTGAAGGGTGCTTGAGGCAGGCATAAAATGACCCCATGCCATAGGCAGAGACACCTTGCCCTAGAGCACCTTGCAGCAGACACTGCCAGCAGGATGGCCAACTGTGTCCTGAGGTGCATCTGGCACAACACTGCCCCCCATGACATTTTCTTGCCAGAAAATTGAGCACATTTGAAACAGCAGCTGTACAGTCCAGTGCTCACTGCCTACTAGCTGTCCCTCAGAAAAGATTCAGTACGTCAGTGTGGCTGGCCAATTCAAGACGTAACATAGAAAATCTAATGGTGTTTATACCCACCTGTTAGATTTTGTCCCAAAATGAATGAGAAGTATTTTCAAGGTCAGGTTCAGCAGAGAGATTTTATAAGAAATTTTTTTGTACCTCTCAGCTACTATCTCCCAGAGCACTGATAATTTACTTCACTGATAAATCTAAATTTGCTTGTCCTCTCACTGAAGTGTTTTTCTTCACTATATAATATTTTCTATTTTTTAAAATCAGAGTAATAATCTAGGTAGGGACAGTTAAACTGTGTAACCTTGTATTATTTCATGCTATTCATAGTGAATGGACACTTGTAAGTTTTCACATCTCACCAGCTGTGTCCTGAGGACTCAGCTACATTACACTGAGAGCCTTTGAGCTAGGTCTAGTCAGCACTCACTGGGATCTATTAGATATTTTCACTCACGTTAGCTGTTAGAGAGCTCTGCTGGGTATTTGTACCTTGATCTGCCCAGACAGATAGATTTTTCATGGCTGGGAAACACGTGCTGTCTTTATGTGCCACAGCTGCTCTCTGAGTTGTTTATTTATCTATTTCCTCCGATTAAAAAGAAAGGTCATCTGAGTCCTTGTTCAAGCCTTCCTTTTCAATCATGGGAACAGAATCATAGAATCATTTAGGTTGGAAAAGTCTTCCAAGATCATTGAGCCCAACTGTTAACACTGCCAAGTCTACCACTCAACCATGTCCCTAAGTGCCTTATCCACACATTTTGGAGCACTTCCAGGGATTGTGACTCCACTGCTTCCCTGAGCAGCTTGTTACAATGATTGATAACACTTTCTGTGAAGAAAAGCTTCTGTGATGAAATTTTTCATAATATTCAGTCTGAAACTTCCCTGGCACAGCTTGAGGCCATTCCCTCTTGTCCTATCACCTGTTATTTGGGAGAAGAGACCGACACCCACTCACTACAAGCTTATTTAAGAGAGTTGTAGAGAGTGATTTTGTTCTCCTCTATGCCTCCCTTTCCCTGGCACCCAGATCAGCAACTCCATTGCTCCTCCTTCCAGCCCTTCCTGTAGTTTCCATTTCTTAACTTCCAGTCAAATGGAACTCACCTGATAAGCAAGAGCTAAATCATTGTAAGTGGCTCACTTAGCCCTTCTTCCAGGTCCCTCAGTACTCCTGGGAACCCATCTGGCTTCATAGACTTTTATGTGTCTAAGCGGTGTAGCAACTCTGCTTGAATTATTGGGACCTTCTTTTGGCTATCTTTCATCTCAGAGGCCTGGATACCTGGAAAGCAATTGGTCTTACTCTTAAAGACTAAGGAAAAGAAGCATTAAGTACCTCAGCATTTTCCTTTTTGTTATCATGTTTCCTCCTACATACAATAAAGAACAAAAATTGTCCTTAGTCCTTCTTTTCCTCCTGGATTTAAAGAAAAAAATTGTTGTCTTTTACACAAGTAGCCAGATTAAGTTCTGAAATTGCAACAATCAAGTTTCATCTCTAGATCCACATGATTCCACTATCTACTTTTATCCTTTCTTTCTTTTTCTTTCTTTTCCTTACATATTTTCCTAAGAGATATCTTTATATTTTTACTGTTACATTACTATAGACTCTACACAAACACACATATAGATAGATATAGATATAGATGATATAGATATAGATATAGATATAGATATAGATATAGATAGATAGATATAGATATAGATATATGATATAGATAAATAAACACCGATCATTCAGTGTCATTTCACTCTAGTCTACCCAAAAGGACCTATTAACAAGAACCTCAATTATCCTCATCTTCAGAGGTGGGTTGTAACATCTTTCTTACTTCTAAAAGAATTGAGAACTCTATCATTTTGTGACTGTTGTGTCCAAGACAGCTTACAGACATCATATCACCCATCAGTCCTTCTCTGTTCACCAACATCCATAGTTGGCTCACTTATCAGCTGTGCCAGGAACTTATTTTCCACACACTTCAGGAACGTCTTAGACCATGTTTCCTCTCCTATGTTGCATTTTCAGCAGACATCTGGTAAACTGAACTCCTTCATGAGAGCAAGGGGTGGAAATTGTGGGACTTCTCTCTCAGCTGCTTATAGACTACTTTATATTCTTCTTTATCCTGGCTGGCACCCAGTTGTAAAAGCCATCCCACCATGTCTCCTTTATGGCAAATATCATAGTTTTCCTGCTGCACAGTGTCCTCCAGCTCCTCTTGTTTTTAACCCATTTGTTGCCTGAGTCTATTAGTTTAGATGCATGTGGCCTATTCGTCTTGCTCCCTTTTTGGAAGAGAAGCCCTAATTCCTGAGACCATTCTCAGGAGTTCCCCCGGTTTCTAAGATACGAACAGTGCTCGTGTTTTTACTGTTGCATGGATCTTCATCCCCTACCTCCACTAAGAGAGCAGACCAAAGGATTGCACGTGCACACAGTCCCTCAAATATTGGAGTGATTCTCTCCAGATCTTTAGCAAGCCTGGTTTTATCTCTTTTCCCCTTCAAATCTAGTTCAGATTTCTTTCCAAGAGCCCTGTTGATTCCTGAATGAAGATAATTTTCCACCTTTGAGACAGGTGTACCTAATCTGTCACGAGTAGATGAGGTCATGTGGAGTAACTCATTATCAAAAATCCCAAAATTCTGCTGGTGATACCAGACTCCAATACCTGGTTTGATCTGCTGGACCTTCCTGTTTCTTTCCTCATCATTGCCCACAACTGGAAGGATAGAGAGGAGCACTAATTGTGCTCCTGATCCCTTAACCAGTCAGGCCAAGATCCAGCAGTCTCTCTTGACTGACCTTGAGCTTCTTGCTGCAGCTTCATCATTGCCTGCCTGAAAAATCAATAGTGGATGATAACCTGAGGGTCATACCAGGGTAGGAAGCTTTCTCTTCATATCATTGACCCAGCCCCCAGCAAGGCAGCAGGCTTCCCAAAGAAGTGGATCCACTCTGGATATTCTGCTCCCTTCAGAAGGGGGTCTCCTGAGACAATGTCCTGTCTTTTTTCCTTTATGGCACCAGCTCAGACACAGGGAATAGGCTGACTCAACCTCAGCATCACCTCCATGTTAAATGAACCATCGCCCTCGTCTCTCTTCAGTTACATATGCAGAGCCTTGTACTTACCCTGTGGTGCCACCTGGACATGTGGAGCATTCCCACAGGAGATGAATCTGCTGTGCCAGGTAGGGACTTGTCACCCTGACCCTTAAGTCACTGCACTCAGCTAGGCAGAGAGAGGAAAAGGAATTCTCTGTATTAGGCATCTTGTCCACCTATTGGCCTTTTGGGCTTGCAAATGAAATGGGAGCTTTTCTATCAGGGGCAAAGAGCAGTGCAGGAGCGGTCATTGGTGCTAATTTAGGTCTTGCTTCGTATTCCTCATATATCTGGCATTTGGACAAGTATAATCCAGGGATATTTGCAGACTCTGTATGAGGTCTGACTATTTTTTGCATTTTTCCAATGGTTAAATCTTTAAACACTTAAACTTTAAACTAGTTTGGGTTGCACACTCTTGTATCCCAGTTCTTACTTAAGCCTGCCTTCTTTTACCCATCCATCCCAAGGAAAACCTGAGAAAAGGTTCCTGCATGTATAAGAGTTGAGGGTGGTAAATAATAAAAGAATAGGTGTTTTTATATGTACTATATTGAACTCAAATATCTTCAAAAAAACCACAGATGTGAAGAAAAAGAAACAAAAAAAAACCCCCAACCAAACAAAAAACCCATTAAATAGACACAAAATCACTGGTAGATCTCGCCATGAAAAGAGAACTCCTGTTTTATTTATTCCATGAGTATAAATACACTGATACTGTTCAAAGCAAGAACACACTATTGTGGATCAAAGTGCACACTTTAATTATCAGCCAAGAGACTACTCCTCTAATTAGACTTTCCTCCATATTCAGTTTATATACCAGCTTTGTTGATGACAGAGAAAGGCTGATGCATGTTTGGGGAAAGAAGGAAAGAAAGAAAGAAAGAGAAGAGGAAGAACAGGGAATCAGATAATCAGGCAGTAAAGAACCTTGCCCCTCTCTCATCTGGGAAATTTCTGAAGGATCCTTTTCTTCATGCCACATGGGAAAAATATCTAAGGATGCTCAATGTCTGCCTCAGGATAAAGTGCGTCCTGAAGTCACATAAGAGAGATCTTCTACTGAAGCCACCCTCTTGTGCAACTGCTTCAAAAGTGATTGAGAAATATGGGCAAAAAAAGGATTTCACTAATGAATACCCATGTTAACAGAGAAATTAATCAGAATTTTAGTTCTTTCGTGATTAGGGGATAAGAAAGCAAAGATTTGAGATAAATTTCATGTATGAAGAGAAGTATCTGACATTGTTGTTTAATAATATGATCAAAGGAAATATTAACAGATGTGAGCAAAACTTGAAGTTTTTGTAGAGCCTACTTACATTTAATGGTGGTCTCCTGCCCCCTGTTTTCTAATGAAAAGCAGGTGGAAGAGCAACAATTGATAAGCTTATTTTTAAAGTACTTACTAGTGATCAACAGTTCAGGTTTAATTAAACATGTGTAAAGTAGAGGAAGCAGTAAAAGACACTTGAATTTTTAGGTTGTAGTTCCTACCAAAATCCACTGGAGTCAGGGTAATAGGATTTGTTATATATTTTGACATGAAAGATAAAATTCAATAGTAATAGTAAAATAGAAGTTGTTTAACTTTTGAGAAAATAAGAGGATTTTTTTTTTTAATTCTTCAGAACAGGAGGTAGAGAAGGAGGAATAACTTTTGCTGCTTGGGATATTCACAGTGACGTGCTGTTTATTATTAACAGAGGCAATGGGCATAGCAGCAAGATAAATTCCCAAGATTATTTTAGAAGTTAGTATTGCTGAGAGATTTACTGGATTTTCCTATCTGCATTTCAGAGGGATTTTTAGACTGATTAATCATATCTACTCTTAATAAAACTTACTACCTTTAATTATGTCATCCAAATAGACTAAGACCTGCTGTTATTTTTCCTTTATTCTTAAATATTTTTTATTAATATCTTAGTGGGAAAGAAAAAATATATGCTGGTAAATAAAGCAATCTCTCGCGTACTGATACAGAGTTGGAAAGTGATGAACTGTGGGTGAAACCTCAACCAAATTTGACAGTGACAAAGGCAAAAAGTTCTAAAAATGAAGCTGTTGAAGTGACCAATAAACCCAAAAGAATCTTGTATCCAAGTCTTTAGAAGGGGCTGAAGTGGATGCTAATGAACATAGTTCTTGTTACATATACTGCAGTTTGGGTTTTGGGATTTTTTTGGGTTTTGTTTTGTTATTTGGTTGTTTTTCTTTTAATAATTTCTTATTAAATATAGTTCTTTGGATTAACTGAACCTTGAGCTACTCAAAGGTAAATGTCTTTTGAAATGTCAAGGTAATTGGAGAGACAAGAATTCCAAAAAGACAAAGTCAAGAATTCTCTCTATAACCTTCTATTGCTAAGGTACTACTTGTTTAATTACATATAGATGTATTTGTGCTCAGTGAATCATTATTCTTCATCAGCATACAAAGGGAAAATCATCACTTGATTCTCAGCTGCCACAAACAAGGCACATGGTATTTGCCTCCCAAGTCAGTACTTCAGTACATAAACTTTACTTTTTCATTTTTTGATTTTTAAAATAAAAACACTATAGGGGAGTGGATGACTCTTCAGTAAAAAAAATAAAAAGGGAAGCTTGCTCTGCATCATGAATTACATACTAGCTGATACAATTTTAGGAAATGTTTAAAAATCTTCAGTTTAGAAAGATAAATCTAGTATACACAAAAAAACTCCAAACAAACTTTAACTCATTGGAAGACTGTCCTCTCTGTGTAATTGTCAAATTTCAATTCTTTGTTGCACATACTTTAGAATGCTAACTTCCTCATTCAACAGCTGGCAATAAGTTTGATGTCTTATTTCCTGATGTCTTCTGTAAAGGCAAATCTTCCTACAGAGCAAACTAAAGCCAACTAATCAACTTAATCTTGTCTGCTTTCACCTGCTGTACTGGTCCAAGCCTCTGTGACTGAAAATATGGCATCATTATTGTTTTCTATTCAGATATAATATTTCCTTCTGGTTTAGCTTTTTTGAGTGGGAAAAGATAATAAAGTTGTCAAAACAAGCCTCTATTTTTGCCCTGATTTGAGGGTACAGAATCTACATGTAAATCACATGGGTTGTTTTACAGTTAACGTCCCAATTTTTACGAACAGAAAATAATTTGCTAGAATGCATGGATGTGGAAGAACTAACTTATATGAGAGGGAACAGGTTTGCTTAAATTTTTGAGGTGATATATTGCAGCAGCATGTCCCACTCCAGGTTATCAGGTCTGTTGACCTTAACATCTTCCTAGATGGTTTCCTGTTTCTATTTGACTATGGCTTTTGTCCTGAAGAAAAGAGATATTATATATGCCACTGCGTGTGTTGAATGTTTCCTTGGTGCCATTCTGTGGTATTTGCAGCCCTCTTTGACATTATCAAATGGATTGACATTTCAAATATTTGCAGTGCTCAGCGGGTACTAATTCAGTGAAGGTGAACCATGAGTTGCTCACATAGTGGCACAGCAAGTGATGTGTGTCTATTTAATCACAGCTGCTGAAATGAGATCAAAAGGAGCTGTGTTGTTAAACCCTTAAAGCTGCTGTCACAGTGGAGAGATCAGGAGGGGCCCACCACAGGAAGCAGAGTAAAGAATAAACTTGGGCTTGTAGCTAATGCAATTTGGCTCTTGGCTGTATCCTGGTGGAGATGACTACAGGGGGACATTCAAGGGAGTGGCTGTACAGGTGAACAGCATCTGCAAAACTCTCTCCCACACAGATATACCCAGTATCAGGAGCACCAAGAGACATTTCTTTAAATCAATTTGTGTGATCATTCTTCCCTAGGTAAATTATGGTTTTGCTTCACTTCCAGTATTATCCAATTTTACTAGTTTTCTCTCTAAAAGAGAACTTATTCAGCTTTTAGCTGGTATTCTGGACCATGACAAGCCTTCCTGTAACCCCAGAGTTCAACCACAGCAGATACTTATTTGCCCTGGACCAGGATCTCCCTGGCTGTTCTTCCTTTACCTGCTGAGACCATGTGTTAATTGCACTGCTACACTGCACGGTTTCTAGCCAGGAGAGGGCAATAGCATCCACCAGCAGGAGAAGGCTTGGAATATGTGGGGTATATGGTGGCACAGAGGGTGGGCAAATAGATGATAAAGCAGCAAGTGTTTACAGATGATGCACAGTAAGTGTGACAGCTCTTAGTTCACTTAAATATTTGGTCAGGACTCTTTAACTGCTCTATCTTGGCTCTTTCTTATTTAATATACTACTACATGTTAACAGTTGTGTTAGCACCAGCAAACAGAAGCTTCAGTAGATAATTCAAAACAGAACCTTCCACTGAATTACATTACTTCAAATGATCATGTTCCTTACCTTGCTGAAACAAATAAGGATAATGATACAGAGAATGAGGTAGGGCTTTCTATTTAACTAAAGCCTAATCACTTGACTTTTAAGATCAAATATTGAGAAAAAAAAACTTCATAATGAAGCAACCGTGACTTATGACTCCACACTGGTTATTTGGCTCAGTACAAAAAATCTCTGCATAATGTTTTATGATCTGTGTCACACAGAAGGTCAGAAGACATAATCTAATAGTCCCTTCTGGCTTTAAAATATTGGAATCAGAATCTAAGCTAGGCTGTAATGGAACTCTTTCTCTGTGTGTGTAAAATCCAAATGCACAGAATGTTACCAGATTCTGGGCTTGTAAGTGTTCAGAAACTCTCATTTCATTCCTCACGCTCTTTATCTCCCTGAGAAGTGACTCCCAAGTTGTAACCTCCACAGGTTCTTCAGACTTCCCTTCTCCCTACTCATCCCATGCAATGTCTTCCCTTCACTCAAGTATTCTCTGCCCTGAGCTATGAAACAGCAGACATTGTCAGTCTGAGTGGTTTGCTTGAGAGCCACTCTGGTCAGGGCTTTCCTGCATCTGTGATGACAGAACATTTATGAAACTTTGAAGAATTTTCTTCCTTTTTCCAGTTAATTCTAAACTGCTTCTACATCACCTACCCTCATTCAGAATGCTAGATTCAGACACTTGGAGTTAAGCAAAGCAAAAATGTTTTCTGATTATTTTTGTAAACATTCCAGTTGTCAATTACCTCAAGGCAAACTGCTGGAGGTCAGATCATACCATGAAAAATCCAACATCATTTTGGAGGGGAAAATGCAACTACTCACACAGAATTAAAACCTGTGAGTTCATCTCCTCTCCCAGTGATACTCAAGAATTTTGCAGGGCTTTTGCTGTTTTTTATTATTTTTCATGGAAAATTGTCTCATTGAGAACCTGTCTACTTGAAGTCTCTAGTGCTTTCTGTCCTCATTTTGGAATACATAGCTGCAAAAGTAACTAAGGATTTTATTATTTTTTATCCTCTCCTGTGAGATATTTCTGCATCTTTTTAGTCTCCAGTGACAAACACCATGACACAGCATGCAGTATTCACTGTAAAATTAAATTAAGCACGTGTTGGAGCACCTGAGAGCATCTGAAAATAATTGAAATGAGCGGTAAACTCTCGTTACTCCCATTAAGATTTATTTCTCATAAGAAACATTACAGGGGAATTTGATGCCTACCCTTTTGATTCCTCTAGATGTGGGCTGGCACAAGAGTGACATACAAGAAACTAGACCAGAACAAAACTAAAATGTAAACTGTTGTGTTGGCGCATGAGCTAGTAAAGGAATCAGAGTGAAGCTGAGGAAGAGACATTCCTTGTCTCTATGTGGGAGGAGACTGAGCCCTCCACTCTCTGCCTTTGCAGCAGCTGCATTATGAATTAATAAAGAGACACTTCATGTATATGCACATGAGGCCTTTGCATTAATAATTTATGAGGCCATCAGTCAAGCAGCTGCACATTCAACGCCGGAAATTGAGGTTAGGCCTGCTCTGCCCTGCTTTTGAATTTCAAGGCACAAGGTGGAAGGGTGGGGGACGAGAAGATAAAATGTTTATCAGGAAAGGGGTGGATGGGAATGAGGCATTCTGACACCTTCTTCAAAAAGTAGCTAGGAAAGAGTGTTTGAAATAAAGGCATCTTGACAAGTGTGGGGGACGGAGAATGGGAAGGCAAGACGAAATGCAAGTGATGTTTTATAGAGTTTGTCATACAGTAATCTTTGAGGTGATGTAACAATCAGTGGCAGAAAGCTACTCTGATCCTCTGATGGTAGAAATGGTGTGTACTAGCTGCACCTTGAGGAACTGTTGAGAATGTGAAAGATCATTCATTTCTTTTTAGTAAAGGCTACATCAGGCATTTTGCTTTCTAATTCTTTTTTCGCTTTGTTGGAAGCTAGCTTTGAAAAAAAAAAATAAAGGGAGAGTGTGGAAAAAAGTCTAACCCAGTTCAAACACATTTCTTCCCTAAATACTTTATTTCTGGGAGTAAATCTATAGATAAAATAATCCATGGGTTTAAGAGACAAAAATCAAAGGTGATTAAGGTTATGAATTTTCCTGTGAAATAGTGGTCCATTGAAATATGAAAACTGATTGGAATTAATATATTGTACAACTCATACATATAATAAATACCTACAATATTTTGATCTGGTTTCTCACATTCCTCTGTTCTCAGAGAATAATATTAATAAAGAATTTAGATGAGTTTGATATAATGTCATCTTCATCTTTATCTACCTTTGAACATCTGGTCCTTCTTTTTCAAGCCATTGCCTTCTTTATTTCCTCTGTTTGTAGTGCTTAATTTCCAGGATACAATGCCACATATCATAAAACATTGTGCGTTGTGTTTCTGCTTTGAACATGTCATGGTTAGGGGCTAAGTGGAAGTGCATGTAATGATATAAGGGTTGACATTCTGGTAAGGTCAGTTAAGGCAACACCTCGTGTGAAGCACTGAAAGTGTTCTCAGGTCTGTTTCAAAGTTTTGGCTGTAATAGTGCACAGCATAGAATTTTGAATCTGAGCTTGAAACTTCTACTCAGCACAGCTTTCTAACTTCGGAGGTAATTAACTATTGAAGCAACCTGTCTACTGAAACAGGAATCTTTTGTGTTTTAAAATAATTTAGAGATTTTAAACACAAACTTTCTGAAAACTGCGTACTTCGGGCTCAGTATATTCTGTTCAATATAAATGCACCTGTTTGAAATTCAGAGTTAGAACTTGAAACGAGTCCTTGTGTTCTTCTCTGGCCTTCAAAAGCTGAGTTTTCAACATGAAAAATTTCTGGCAGAGGACACTAGTTTGAATTGCCTGCCTACCCTTATTGTTGTTACAATAATTGTAGAGAAATGGTAGGTATTCTATGATTTTTTTTCCCTGACAAATTATTACATGCCTATTTTGGAAAAGTAAGATTTCGGATGATATGAAGAATTGCCTATCATAAAGAAGACTGCAGCCCACTAAGTAAGTGTCTGTTAATATTAATGAAACTAATTCTATATTTGCTCTTTCTAGTGACTTTTTTTTTCCAAAATATCCAGTGGGGTAGGGGAACGACAACATGTAAGAAAACAGTCAGGTTTTCAACTGCAAAAAACTGTGCAATTTTAAAATGGGATATTTGTGTATTTTAAATAACTATTAAGAGATATTATATAAAGCATATCTTCATTTAAGATAAATACTATATTTCAAAAGTTACTATTAAATCTCTTTTTCTAATTGTGATTTAGAAAACTATGAATTAGAAAAATAACACCTTTTCACCCTTTTCTCTGCACCAGAACCACATGCAGATTTAAAAAATTAAAAAAAAAATATTTGGTCCCTTCAGCAAATACTTCCAGTCTTTCTCTGTCCTGTGGCTTTGATGGCCACACTATTCTTAATGCTTCCACTTTGAAGTAAGCAACCAAAACAGGAAAAATGAGAGTGTGAGCTCTGCTACTGCATCAGTTTCTGCTACTATGGACATGGGTTTGGAAATCAGAGGAAGGAAACCAAACATCTCAGTGGTTTTAAAATCCTACTTTGATTTCTTCAATACTGTTTTTCAAGCAAAGCAAGCAACTAGAATTAGCACACGATACCACAATACCCAGGGGTGAAGAGGGGAAAGTGATATTTCCTTTGTAAAACATTAAAATAAATAAGTAAAGGAAATAAACCCTAAATAAAAAATGAAACATCAGGAAAAAATACGTTACCATGATATTTCATTTGATGTTATACAGGTGTGATATGAGGAAAGGGGAGATGTAAACTCATTAGAGACCAGTTCTGCTGTCTCTTATGGTAGTTCTAATGACCAGTAAATAGAAAGGGGTTTTTTACTTTGTAGAAGGTTTTGCATGCACACTGAGTCTTTCCCCTTTTCCTGACATTTCAAATATGACACGCTACAACCTTTCTGGCTCCTTGCATTCAGTTTCCCTACAAAACTTCATGGCCAGGGCAACTCCATGGCATTTTGGGCATCTTGTTCTTTTTCATCCTAACTTTTTTCTGCTATCTTGTTCTAAACAGCACAGCCAGGACACTCACTGCATTGAAGGATTATAGCATTTCCAGAGAGAGACTGATTCCATATGCCCACATTGCTACTGACAACTTTCCAATTAAATTAGCACAAAAGCTTCCAAACTGTCTTTGGTCAATGGCTATTTCTGAAGCATTCCCATATTTTCCTTGTCTTTCAGACAGTCACATAAGAAATCTTTCATTCTTTATGCATAGAATGGCATTGACTTAGAAGGTGTATTAGTGACAGAAGCACAAGGCATGCATTACTGATCTGTTTGCAAAGCTGAGGGCAACTGGCAGTACTGATGTACTTTTCATCTACAGCTGACTGGTAAAGTCAGCAATTTTTTTTTTTTCCTGTTCATTCTCACCTTTTACAAAAACATCTGTGGAAGACAAGCTTTTCTTTTCTTTCCACAGGACACCTTTCCTGAAAAAGCCTATAGAATCATCAGAGAATTTTCCAAGGAGAAGAGCTGGGGCAGAGTACTACTACAACATCTCTGACATGTGAAGCTGCTGGGAGCTAATTTTCCCCACTAAACGACCTTACATGGTTCAGTAACAATCTGCTGCAGGAATCACTGACATGGATGATTGTTCTTTGACTTTTAACCTCCAGGTAATAGAGATTAAGTGCCACTTGGATGGAGACAATATTTTCTAACATTGAGTTTCTAATAACTACACTATTCTACAATACACACACAAAAAAAATGGAGTTTACAATAGGAAGTTACTGATTCTTTTCTTCCTATGTTATAAGCTCAATTTGCCTCTGGGAGAAATTTATTCAAATATATTGTTCATTGAGCCTGAAAGTTTTTTTGTGTTTCAAAGTAAGATTGATACCCAGGAAAAAATACTGTTATTATAAAATCCCATTTACATTTCACTTCAGAAATTTTAGTAAGGCTAGATGGTGAAAGAATTTGTATTCTTTCTTCCTTTAAGGAACACATAAAACCACAGCTGCCAATTTAGACATTATATGCATTCTAAGTTGGGTTTTTTATTAGCTAAGTAATAGCATCTTTATACTTTAAACACTTCTTATTAATTTTATTTTCTACTACATATATTGTTTTTCCTTTGGAAACAGTAAAATTTTTCTCTTTCTATTACTTTATTATTCTCTGAAATCCTGGATAGTCTTTGCTTTGTCACACAATAGAGCTCAGATTTGGTCTCTTTGCATGAGTTCTGTTATCCCCAGTGCTTCAATGAAAGATTTCACCCTATGAGGGAAGAATGAACTTGCTTTTCAGGGCTGATCAGTCTTTCCCTCTCAGATGAGAAAGGCAGACAAATACTTCACCTCATTTTGTGTGGGCTGAAATTCGTACAGTCCATCCTGAACTGATACATCTTTCGTATACCCCAGAACAGCTTTCAGAAGCAGAACTCATTTAAGACTCATGATACACATTTATTTTACTCTGTTGATCTCACGTGCAGTCTGCTAGACAGAGAGATTACTGTGTAACTCACACTGTGATGCAGTACATGCAGTAACCTCATGCAGAATGTTTTACAGCACATGAGATGTGTTGTGCTGGAACGTGTTGCCAATGAAGGATCAGGGCCTCACAGCTGCTGTCATTCATACAGTGAAAGTTCCACCTTGAACACCTCTGTCAGAAAACCTCACCTGCACAGGAAAAGCCGTCTGGAGACCCAAATGCATTATTTTTCCAAGATATAGGTGCACTTATCTTCTCTAACACTTACAGTATCAATACCTGTCGGCTGAAGGGTGCAGAAAAACTTTTTCATGATTAGTGAGGTGCTTGCTAGCTCTAATTAATGTGAACTCAGACTACCTGAGCTACAATTATCTGGACATTCGATAAACAACATCAACAAAAAAAGCTGTTACTTCTGCATGGGCCAAAAAATAACATCACCGATCAATTTAGATGGGGAGCCAGGGTGAAATAGTAAGAAAAAGTATTAATGAATAATATAAACTAGGTGGGATGAGCCTATGAAAAAACTACAGTTCTGGCTGTGGTTCGGAGTAGCAAAAATATTCTTTCTCAGCAAGGAAGTTTAAACTCTTTTATCTGCTTAAGTGGAAGAAAAAAGTATGCTACTATCAAACTTGAATACTTAGTAGTAGTCAATGCCTTCTAAACAGCAACCTCTAACTATAGGTTAAAGTATGAAGTAAAGCAGCATAAGGTTTTCTGAATATATCCAAGTTCCTGCACTGGTAACTGGACAACTCAATCTTGCATTCAGGATAGAGGGATCTTCATGTGAAATGCAAGTATCAGTAATTACATTTACATTTGACCCCAGTGCAGTTATGTTGTCATGACATCTACAAGTCTGTACAGGAAGGATGAAACTTAGGGGAAATCTAAGAATTGTACAAAAGGACCAAATGAAATAAAGGGCCTTAAAAATGCACATAATATACCAAATAAGGAGAAAAAAAAATGCCTTTCTTTTTTTTTTTTCTTTGTCTTTTGAAACACATTTACGCATCAGGAGTTATAAAAATTAATGTTGATATTTAAAATCAAAATAACATACATCTGACAGTAATTGCAACACATCTGTGGATCAGGCACTAATATGATGAGGACAAACGTTTATGGTGAAATAGAAAAATATTTTTTATACCAGATTCCAACAAGATTTCACTAGATTTATCTCATTTTAGTGAGATAAAGATGATTTTAGTGTTCGCAATACATGAGAGAGTGCCATGATCCTACTTGGTACACATTATTTAACATATTCACTGCATGTTCTTGGTAAAAGAACCCTTTCTTTCCAATTTCATCCTGACATGCATAGGTTTATGAAGAGGAAAATAATGTGAAAGCTAGCATTTTACCCTACATTGTAATGATTTGAGGTGATCAGGATGACATAAGGCTTGAGATGCAAGCTAAAATTTTCAAAAAATATTCAATGAAATTGAAAGTGACTTCAAGGCCAAGTGTCATTTTCAGAGATAGCTGAGATAATCAGCATGAGTTTTAAAAAGAAGTCAATGGAAGAGAAATGTCAAGTGCTTAAGTCTTACCTGCCAATGGACCTTAAGTATTAAACTTAATTTTCAGCTTTGACATTTCTCTTATGCTTTCCAGAAAACTTCTTTAAATATAGAGCTCCTATCCCTGTATATGATATATTGATATTTCAACATATAAATACCAATTTGACTCTTTAAATCACAAGTAGATGTTTGCTAATATTCATCTCTATAATTTATTATTTTCAGGAGGGGAAAACAGTGCTCAATGCTCAGCAAACTCACAGCATAGGACAAAATTTATTCAAAAGAGAGGAAGAAAAGATTATTCTTATCAATAAGTATTGCAATCTTCAAGGAGCAGGATAGATGGTTTTAAGGTCAGAGAAGAGTGGAAATGACAGACGTATGAGCCTTCACTTTAATTTTTTTAACTCTCTGATTAGTCCCTCTCAGGAGAAATGGTGTTCTCTTCTGGAGAGAAGAAAAACATTCAGAATAAGCTCATTATCCTCTCTTTATATCTCCCTTTTCCCTCCCCCCTCTATATACTGCAATATCTCATTGACTAGAGAACATAAAATTTACCCTTGACTTTTCTGTAATTTCTAATGATTTAAGTCCATATTCATTAATATTTTTGTACATGTGATATTTTCCCCAAATCCCAGCAGTAAAAAAGTTAATTGTTTTTCCTACATTTTTCCTCTGCTATTTCACCTTTTCTTTTTCTTCAGCTGCTAGAGACAGCCTATTGTTTCAGTCCTGTAAATGGATAACCAATACGTGTAAAATAATCCTTGGAAAGCTAATATATCATGGAAAAAATGAAGCTACTGTGTACTCCCTAAGGGAAAACAGACTTCTCTTACATTTCATGGAAAATTATGGTACCTACATTTAATAGTAAAGCAATAATATTTTACTTTATCAAGTGGAGTGGTTAAATTAGGCTTGTAAGATTTCATGTTGCCTATATGAGATTTAAACTTTTGTTTTAGAATTCCCATCAAAAGGACAAAGAACATTTAGATATATACTGCTCATAGGAAATTATTTCCACCTTTTTTTCACTTTTGATAGTTCTGGAGATGGAGGCTATAAAGAAGACATGATTTCTGCCCTTTGACTCAAATGAGGCAGGTATAAGATAACATAAACTACCTGATAAAAACTACTTTTTCAAGTTAGAAATATATAGAATTTGTAAGCAATCTGACAGACAAGGAGACATGAATCTTCAATTTATACATGAAATATCAACATGTCACACCTCTAAATCCTTTCTGTTTAGTTGTGAATATTGCTACTTCCAGTGGCAAAAAATGTCTTGTGAGGGCGTCACTCATTTTACACACATTGACTTTATTTCAAAGTGTTGCACATTTTCTATAAACAGTTAATATCAAATGCACATAGTGTCTTTAGGAAGGAAAAAATAAAAGGAAAAGGAAAAAAAAATCTTAGAAATATAGAAGCATAAGTATTTGCATGTTGGTGTACCATGAAATTATAATTTTAAGAATGATCACTTTATTATTCTGCTAATTTGTTCACACACTTGATTTCACAGTTCTCTCTAAATGATTTCCTTATATTGAGGACAGCTAGTCAGAGAGAGAGAAATCATTCTTCTCATTGTTTCTAATATACATTGTACAACTAATTTTCAGAACCAGCCAGTCAGTATCCATTGGGTTTCCATCTGCGCTGGAGAAGGAAATATTCCATGTTACAGCGACAAGTTTCAGTTTGGGTTCTTGTCTGGGCTAAACTGCCCAGAAGGGACTGGAGGTCAATCTGGACAAAGATCAAGTACTTCAAACCACAGCTGTTTTCCATGGCTTTTCTCACTTAGTTGATTTTCCAGCACTGGTTCTTTCAGAAAAAAGAGTGTTAGTACAGCATGTCAATGAAGCTCATGAAAGGTTGTGCTGCATGTACTATTCGGTGTCCCTGGGTAGGCCTGGTCTCTTTGAAGAGTCTTTGCAGGAAGAGAGAGAACAGTCTTCAAATCAAGATGCAGCATGGATAAATAGTGCCTCTTTCTGGCCTAGTGCTCCCCTGTCAAAGGGAACTGTCAGAGACGACACAAGTGCAACACCAGGAGGGCAAGATTCAATTCCAGATTACTCTCCAGCATGACATACTTTATATAGTCTCACTCAGAATTAGGTATTCTAAAACAAAGGGAATTGGACTTTTCTGGTTAACCCCTTATTTCTTCCACAGAAGAGCTTTTTCCTCTTTGCTGTAGAGAGAACCTCATAAATTTTAATTTATGGCAGATTTACAGAAAAATACGTTTTTATCAGCAATTGCTGCACTAACTTTAAAGGGATTAATTTCACTATAAATTCTATTATTTATTAAATAATTAGAGAGTTCTGTTAGCCACATGATTGTTTGCAAGGGTTTATAAGAGTTGTAACTGCATCTAGAACAATTGGCAGTGCATTTATCTTTTTTTTGAGGCATCTTTCTTAAGTGTGCATTTTGTTAGAAAATGTTTGCTAAGCCGAAAACCTCACTCATTTGGAAGGAAATATGAAAAGCTTTTTTGATATTACATGTATTTGTGGAGGACCTGTTACCTTCCTTACTAATGTGTAAGTGTGAACAGTGATTTTGTTAGAAAGAATAAAAAATCACATCCTTCACTGAATGAGTACCCAAAATGTTGGTTTTTTTAGAAAACAAAAGATATCCTTCATTATGCCTTTCCAATTTTTATTTCCCTTTATTCTTCATGGATCATAGAATAAGACAAGGAGCCAAATAACTCTAATATGACAAGAAAAAATGTTCCCAATGTTTCTACTTGAAAAAAGCAGAAAGAGTGAGAAATCATCTTTGAACTCTCAAATCAATCTTTTTTCCTTCAGCAAATGCATGATTAAAACAGCCAATAATTTTGCTTTCAACCTAAAACCCTAAAACTGCTTTCTTTGTAAAATTGTCAACAGTTTCTTTAATTCTGTTGATTATCTTCACCAACCATGAAATAATTGTTAAGACTTTTATTGATATTCTTTCCTTGATAATATTTTACTGTAAGACCTTTTGAAATTGTTGTTTGAACAAAAACGTATTGTTAAAACTGTTTGCTGTGATGTGTCTTTGTAAGTGTACCTAAGAATACATTGTCCATTTCATATATCCATAAATCCATATATTCATAAATCCATACAACAATATTACACAAAATTCTGTCCTTTAGCTTAGATTCATTCTAGTTTCTAAGATAATATTTTTTTTCTAAGAAAATTTTATTGAATAGTAGTGAAAATATTTTAAAATGTTGCAAGAATATATTAAAAAAATTAAATTAAATAATGAAACAATATGGTTAGAAATATCACCATTACGCCTTCTGTTTTAAGTAACTAAACTCTAAAGCCAAATATTTATTTAAAATATTAATTCAAAGTTGTTTAGACGATAATTTTTTCTCTGCATTTTATTTTGTTGAAAATGAGAAGGAGAACAACGGTTCTCCTTAACTTGAGAAAGTAAAGTAAATATTTAGCATGAAAACAAAAATAAGGTTAAAGATAATTGGATAAAATAATTTTCATGTCATGCAAGAAAAAGTTTAATTAAAATTCTTTAATTGTACTGATTTACTGATATCAAGATATTTTTACAATAAAAGTAGACAACGACACACTGAAGAATTCTGTAATTTATAAGTGAGAATTTTCTGACCACACTTGATACGTAGCTAGTCTGTTTAAAAGCTGTAACAGTCTGAAGTCTCAGTTGCTTAACTCCATTTGAAAATAACATGCAAGAGAAAGAAAATGTTTTGGTGTCTGGGATAAGCCTATTAGTATAGTAAATGGAAATGTGAAGCAAGAACAGAAAAGATTTGTGATGCTTTCCTTGAGCCATGACATTTTTACAGAAGAAAATGGAATATAGAAAATAGAAAATAACACAACCTTTAAAAGCATGAAAAATCCTAAGAGGTGCTTTCAAGTAAGCCTAAGCTAAATCTAGTGAGGATCTTTTGTGACTAAAAATTGTGGATTTAAATGTCCTGATATGCATGAGTAACCAAGAAAAATAATGTAGGAATGGAACACAAGAATTTTTAAGTAGTTAGATGGCTATGCAGACTGTAGATGTGTGTGATTGAGGGGACATGTATTTGGTTATACTGTAACAGTTGTTCACTTACTAAAGCTAAAAGTTGACTTGACTCAGTGTCCTATTTTTTTGCACAGACCTGAAATTTAATGTGACATTCACCACGGGTTTGCTGCCCATAACAGTTGTCTGTAATGTCCCTGCCATTTCAGCCATGTGCAAAAAAATTCTTTGTCTCTGGAGTTAGGAGTCTAAAAACATCAGGATTATGAATTTATGTTCCTCTATGTTTGAAGAAATTAGATTTTGTTTAAATTAATTTGCTCACCAAGCAGTGGGGAATAGCAGAGCCGCTATACAACTGGATATGGAAAATATGCAAGGTGTGGTATCACACAAAGCCTAGCACTCCACATACAAAAGTAGTTTAGAGAAACTCATGCAATACTTGAGGAAATTAATAAGTCTGTGTCAATTAAACTTTCGTGTCTGACCATTCTGGAGCTACTCTGGAGACACCTACCTACCACCCAAAACAGTCATGGCTCGGACCAAAGCCCCTTCTCAAAGGGTGGCTCCAGGGAGTCTTTGAGGACTCCCTGCACACCTTGCTCCACGCAGTCATGCCAGGTCTCCTGGAACAGCAGCATAACAACTTGACTGGGTGCCTCCAAGGGACCTGGAACAAAGGAACCCCTAGGCTTTTACATCCTCAGTCTCTGCACGTGGTAGTCTGGGGTCTCCCATCTATGCCATCAGCTCCTGGTGTGTGTCTGAGTGTCTGGTCACCTGGACAGGCCACAGGTCCCATGCCCTCAATGTCACACAGAGGGCCAGGGATTCTCACAGTTTCCCACTCCTGCTAAACCTGCAGCTCTCACTGCAGCTGCATACCCAGCTACAAATGCATTCCTCAGCATCTCTAATATCTCTGCTCCATCCCGAACCAATCTGAATGTCCTAGTACTATTTTTGCTACTGGTTTGGATAAAAAATTTAGGTACTGCTATGCCCTGCACTAGTAAGTATTGTGGAAATTATCTAGGCTTTTGAAGGGTAGCTGAAATAGGTTACACCTATTTAGTGTCACAGTTGTTTGATTCTCTAAGGAAATAATTTAAATGTCTCCTCAGCAGGCTCGAACTTTCGATTACTTTCCTGATGGGGTACACCCAGGAATTCAGAGGAAGCTGAGAGATGTAATTTGCCAAGAAAATCATAATTATCTTTGAAAGGTCATTGTGGATGGGAGAGGTTCCTGAGGACTTGAGAGAAGCAAATATCACTCTTATAAAATCATGAAGAACAAGAGGAAGATTCAAGAAACTAAAAGCCTTTCAGCACCACCTTGGTCATAGGAGGTGGAGGAAATAATCCTAAACACCATTTTCAAACATGGGAATGACAAGATGATTGGAAGTAGTCAGCAAAGGAAAATCCATGCTTTACCCACCTTGTTGATAAACACCTATAATGAGCTGACTAGCTTGGTGGATGAGCTGGAATCTCTACTGGGGCCACTATTGTTCACTGCCTTTATTAATGACATGGATAATGGACAGATGACTTCTCAGAATATTTCAAATTTTGTAAAACTGGAAGGAGTGGTTGGTGCAACATATATCGGGGTGGCTTTAAAATATCTTCAGGGATGGAGCTACCACAACCTCTCTGAGCAATGTGTTTCCCTATTTTGTCACCCTCACAGGAAAAGAAAGATAATTGCTGTACCTCAGCGGTTGATACTGCAGGCAGTAGTGCTTTGGTTGTGCTGCTATTCACAGAGACCTCCACAGGCTGAAGAAATGGGCTGGCAGGAATATCATGAATTCAACAAGAGGAAGGACAAAATTCTGCTCCCAGGAAGAAATAACTCTATACATCAGATGGACTGGAGGCAGACGGGAAATCAACCTTACAAAAAATGCCCGGTGGATCCTGCTGGACACCAAGTTAAATATAAACTGTCAAGTATGCCACTCTAGGGAAGAAACCCAACAGCCTCCTGAGCTACCTTAGAAGCACTGCCAGCAGGTCAAGGAAGGTAACCCTTCCCAGAAAACAGGCTGCCCAATATAGTTTTGGAGTTTTTATCCTTGGAGATATTCCAAATCTGATTGGAGAGCTCTCTGAGCAACCTGCTACAGCTGACCCTGTTTGAGCAGGCTACTCAGAGTAGGTGATACCTGTAAGACCTCCCCACCTCTCCAAATACTCTCTGAGTCTGTGGTTCTGGAATTCTTATCTGCCAAGAGTTTCCTTTAAAAGCACACATGGAAGAAAGCACAAAAAGGGACAGGGTGAAGGTCAAAATTAGTCATCCTCTGTCCTTCATCTTAGAACTGTTTCATTTTACTAAGGGTATTCCCACTGATAGACCATTGAAATAGTAAATAAAGGGAATCAGGACAGTGCTGCTTGTCATCCAGTTGACCCGTCAAGGACAGGAGTCACTGTGGTTTCATTCCTATAAAAAAGATTGAAGAAGTATAACACTTAATTTCCTATATAGCTGCCCTGATACAATTTAATGGTATGAGTCAGAAATCTGATAATGAAAATGTAGAATCCAACGCAGAGTACAAAATCGGGAAACAGTAAAGGAACAACTTTTGAAGTACAAATGCAAAAATCACCGTACAATGTGTCTGAAAATTGATAAAACACAAATCATATACAGGCTGCTTGAGTGTTAGGGTATACATACTGTCATTATTAGGCAGGAAACATAAGAAAACATTTGAATTTCCCTTAGGTATGGAATTCAAAGTTTTAAGAGGTATAAAAATCTGTATACTTGCAAGAGCACATGACAGTTATATTTAGAAAGCTTTGTGTGCATTGTATGATCTCTGTTTCTAAGAAAGCAAAATCCTGCATGTAGAACAAAGTATAGGATAATAAAGCAAAAGCAGACCAGAAAAATATTTCCAGTAGCTAACAATTGATCAATAGATAGAAAAACTGCCAGGAGGGGAAATAGCAAGTGAGCATTTTTAATGTTTAAATTTACTACTTTCCCTCTTCATGGCAGTGAGTGTAGCTCATCTAAGACATAGTATTCATAGGTCTCAATATTTTTTCAGCTGCAATTAATTTTTGTGCTACTGACCTGATTTATTTTCCACCCCTCATTTTCACTCCTGGTTTATGTTTTGAAACTAGTACATGTCAATAACTAAAATTAGCACTTTTTTTCTGGCTTTTCTTTGCCTGTGTTACTGTTCTCCAATGCTATAAAAAAGAACACATCTTGGTAAATTATATGTGCTTATAAACTAAACTTGGGAAAACTATAATGTGCCAATGTTACTAACTCCTACTATGAAAAAAAGGCTTTTGATAGGAAACTTTTCTTCACCATTATGAAGAGAATGTGTAAATTTCAAACACTGCCTGAATCTGCTGGGGAATATCACATGGAGTAACTCAGCATCAGATACAGAAAAAAGGCCTTAATAAGCATCCCTACATGCAGGAGAATGGAAAGGAAAAGCTGAAAACAGCATTGCTGGATTTCTGACAGAGTGTCAGAAAACAATACTGCTTTGTGTGATTATGTAGTCTGCATTTTCCAGGAGTGTGGTCCAGGGAGATGGTTCAGCCTATTCAATTTCCTTAGATTCGTTCCTCTTGTTATATTACATTTGGACAAGGTACACTAGGACACATTACACTAGGACAGTAATGGGATTTTTGAATGCGCTAATATTTTCATTTTTAGCATTATATTTTTCTCTCTTTTTTGTTTGTTTGGTTTGTTTTTTGGGTTTTTCTTTGTTGTTTTTGTTTTTGGTTTTTTGTTTGGTTTTTTAGTTTTGTTTTGTTTTGTGTTGGGTTTTTGTTTTTCTTTTTTCTTGGTTGGTTGGGTTTTTTTTTTTTTTATTGTTTCTCCCTTTTGTTTTGTTGTGCTCTAAATTAGTCTTCCAAAGCTCACGTGTATAAAGAATGTATGCTTAGCTGGAAGCAATTCCAGCTAAAAATTAGTTCCTTCTGCCTCATTATCCTACTATTTCATGCATCTCTGAAATTCTGCATTATTCTCTAAAAAGCTTCCTAGAGAAGATTTGTTGCCATAAGGCATCAATCAACATAACTTGTGATTAACCTCACATTACAGAATAAAAGTATGTCAAAATGTTCTCATGTAAATGGTTTGATGTGTAGAACACAGACATTTACCATGCCAGATTCCATTTATATTTATATTGATCCATTAGCTGTCCTGGCATTCTGAGTGGCAATAAAAAACTACAAAAAAGAAGATTTTGCTGAACACAATACGACAGATTGTGGTAAATGCAAAAAACCAAACTAAAATCTCTTATTGAGGCAATTTCATGTTGCCTGGAGTTGCTACTTCTGCAGCATTGTGTTGCTGTGTTGGGACACATCTGGGCAGGTGGCTTTCAGAAAAAAGACAAAGCCATGGAAAAGGAAACAGAGGATTCAAACTGTAGGCAGGCAGATGCTACATGAAGAAATGTTATTCCTATCAAGGAGTCAACAGAAATTGGAAAAAAATTCCAAAGACCTGAAGAAATCGTGCATGGAAGAGAAAATGAAGAAGTAGATTAGTACAGTGTTGCAAATCATTTTCCAGAGCCTCAGGATAAATGAACTAATCCTTCTTATCTCAATGCCAAATATGCATAATTTGAAAAGAAGAAGAATAACTTGCTTAAAGCATTTTTTGACATTTATTGAGTAACAGATGAAAAATATGGCAGCTATATCGAGGTGCTCTTTAAATTGTACATTTCCACAAAGTATTTAATTTACTTGAACAGCTTTGATATGGTCTCACAGGAGACTGACCCTTAACAGACTTGGGGTGAAAGGTAAATGATAATATAATTTAAAATTAGGAAAGTGAAAGATAGAAAAGGAAGCCAAGAGTAGATTTTACTAAGAGTAGATAACACTTAACTAGTGTTAAGTTAAGCAAGGAAGGAATCAAACAGTGAATTGCTGTAGAATATAACCACAATCACTGTTGCTTAAAACATTCATTGATGGTGGAAAAGACTCACCAACAGTCAGTCAGACAATGATATTTGTGTTTCCTACTGGCTTTTTCTTTTGTGAAAGACATTTTGGTGTTTTCCTCCAGAAATGCTTATGCTTTTTCTGTTCCCTGTTTGTGCTCTTTGGTCTTCCTTTGTCAAATGGCATTCCAATTCAGCTTTGATTTCATTAATATTTTAGTTTAATATATGAAAAACCTCCTTCTACTGAACAACTGAGCAAATTTCCTCTTCTGATATCAAAAGAAACAAGTACTGCTGATGTGACGGACATCTTTTTAATCAGTGATATGTTACATGGGGGAAGAATGAATGCGGATTCCTGTATTTATTCACCATAAGTCCCATGAATCAATAATAAATACAAATACATGTAAACTAGAACTTGTTGAAAAATTAATGCCAGACTTCCAAAGAAATTTGAAATTTCAGACAGATTTCATTTCCCGATTTTGGAGAGCTCTTTAAAGACAGCACTTCAAATTTGATATCAGGTCATAATAGTTATCTGGTTTCTCACTTTTTTTCCTACACTTTGGGCCTTTCTTTCCCTTTTTCTTGCTGGGCATTCTTAATAGATAGTTTATCTTTAATTTTATTCTTAATAGATAGTTTATCTAGAGTGTAAGCATATTCTTATTTACATAAGTAATACATAAGACATGCATTCTAAGACTGTGTATACAAAACCAAAACCAACCAACAAACCAAGCAACCAAACAAGCATTTCCAGCCTAAGAAATATTTGCATTCAGTGTTTTCAGATGCTTTTGAATGATGTGCAAATTCTTGATCAACGTCCAGACAAATCATTAATAGTGAAAAGAATTTAAGCCAGTAATCCTATTGTTTGCTAAAGATACCTCTTTCAGCCCTAGGCACAAGAATAACTGACAAATTAGACAACATGCATAATGCAGACATAAAGATGAACAGTAATTCAGCTGCTGCTCAATTCTATATTATATATTACAAACTATAGAGAATTAAATCAAATTTCTAAGCAGCATGGCTTTAATGGATGCATGTCTGTTGTGTTGCTCCTGCTAATGCATTATTATTCCACATAATGTGGGTTTTTCCATTTGGTGACAATTTCTCTTGTATATTCATAGTCCTTGCTACAAATTTTGCTGCTCAGAATCTTAGGTGAACACCTCACATAAAAACATGCAGTCCTTTATTTTGAGACAATTATTCTAAAAGATACTATATTATTTAAAATCTATTCCATAAGAGATCAGTAATATTTTAACTGAATTTAGAAGAGAAACACAGCACTGGAAATCTGGTGTAAACTGTAGCCTTAATTTTTTTCATATTCATAATCCAGCTTCTACATATGTGCCATTTCTAAATGTCTTATTTTAAAGGTAAGTTTATTGCTCCAACATGAAGAATTTTGAGACTTTTCTACTATTTCCTATTTGTGAATTATCCTCCATGTCAGCATATATCTGGTCCTTCCTCTGCTGTGTGGTTGAGTCATTTAAAAAGCAGAAAAATAAACTAGTACTAGTTTACAGTCATTATGGATGTAGCAATTTGATTACATTAGGGATCAACAGTCAGAGATTTGTAAAAAATATTACACATTATGCAATGTTTAAGAGATAAATTCAGCATCTGACTCTTCAGGAAGTGTAAATAAGATAATGTATGAATTAAAAAAAATTTATTTTGAAGATTTTTGTGAACTATTCAGGTATGTATGTTGTTCTTTGATAGGTCTAACTCTCTGAGATGTGTTTAATTACTCCTGATTCTGGTTTCAATTTAGGCACTACAGGGTACTACTCCACTTTACTCTCCATGCTCTTCTTTCCTTCTAGAAAAAGTAAATGGGAGCTGTGGAAATGGAACTGGTGGGAAAGGGATCTTGCTGTCCTTGCCGATGAGGAAGCTGCAACAAAACATGAACTTGAGCTGAAGGAATGGGAAGCTAAAGACTGCTTCTTGCTTAGTGTCTCTAAAATCATGATAACTCTTGTGTGTTTTCTGCAAGTAAATGAAGCTGAAATTCCCACTAACTCATATACAGAGAACTACTGTAGCCCTTTGAAAATGCTGCATTACTTTCAGCTTTGTTGTTGCTGTGTATCTGGCCTCTTTGATCTTTTTTTTTTCCTTCCTCTCTTGACTTCACAAAAGTAAAAGAAATCAACAGAAGGTTTTCAAATTTAATTTGAAACATTTCTAATTTTGGGTTTCATCGGTCAAATCCTCTGATCTGATTTTCTCATCCCTTCAGACTCTTCACCATCTCAAAGGAAAACAGCTCTCAGGCCACAGGACTACATCTATAAATCTTCAAAATCCTGTATCTAGGGCTGTCTCATCTGTTATAAACCTGGAGCTTTGCACAGGTGAGTGATCATCTCTGCCCTAATAAAGTTGCTAATGTAGTTTGAAATGAAATTTGATTCCTCCCTTTGTGGAAGAAGCTGTGTTGTTTGAAAATGAAATACAGGCCATTTGTTTGACGGCTACTCCATTATATTATAGCCAATCTTCCTGTACTCATACAAAAAGTGAGATATGAAATAGTGATATTAAAAGAAACAAAACAAAAAGACATGGTAATTGCACAAGAAAATGGCAAACCTAATATTTTTATGTGATTTTACTAAGCAAATTATTCCTGAGAAAGCTTTCCTGACAAAATCAAATTCTACTGTTGCATTTCATACGGGTCTTAAGGAGCTGGTTGCATAAGCTGAAGGCCAGCTACATATTTAATGCCTCAGTTCAAGCTGATATTGCACAATACAAACCTTATAAATAAGCTATTATTCATGGAACAGTATTTGACTGTATAATAAAGTCATGTATAGACCTACATCTGCTCAAAATGCCTTTAATGCATTTGGTAACTAGCACAGCTTCATTGCTTTGCCATTAAACAACTTCCAGACAAAGGGTTTAGAAAGGATAATCTTTTTTCTACTACATGTAGAGATATTGAAGTGCAGCAGGAATTAAACTCACTAATCTACATCTTGGTTGGAGCAAAACACTGGTAAGCTGCTGTCTACAAGTGTCTATTTGCCTTATCTTGGTAGAGTATTCTCCAGCCATGCTGTCTTTCTCTACAAAATCTTCTGTACAAACATGTTCTGAGTCTCTTTGTTTCTGGTTTTGCTAATGAAATTTATTTATAATGTGTTTCAGGGAAGATCACCATGCAGTATAAATTTAATAAACTCCTTTGACATAGATGGAGTTTTGCTGTTTATACAAACTGACACTCTGGGTCTATATGTATGCAAAGGTTGAACTCAATGACCTTAGGGGTCTTTTCTAACCTTAATGATTCTATGATGCTACACTGTATTGTTTTCCATCTGCACATGATTGACGTTCACTATTTGATTTTCTAAGCTAAAAGACAATAGTCAATTCTCTTGAAAGTATTCAGCAAGTCCTTTTTTACTTTATTATGTGCTTCCTGTATTTTCTTTCAATGATTTCAACAATAGACATTTTAAAGTATTTATTTTAGATAGTCTGCTGCCTGAAAGATCCAAGTAATAGATTTTCTCCCTTTCCTGTGTTTCCATCCTAGCAGAAAAGCTATTAAAGCAGGCAGAAATCTGATTGCAGTCTCTGTCTTAAAGTATTCTGGAAATTGGTAATTTTTGCTTTCTGTGATGGTGAGAAAAAATATTAGGGTCTATCTAAAATATTAACATTTTTATAAAATTAATTAAGTTTTAGGGGTTTTTATTTCAATAAATATATTCATGCAAGTGGTCTGCATGGGAAAATGAATAATTTATTTTCCTTTCAGTTGCTTCCTCTTTCATTTTCTTCAGTCTGTTTACTTATTTTCAGCAAACCCCTCCAAAATACTTAGATGTTCAGCTACCTTTTCAAGCTACCTTTTAGGTTATTTCTGTTTTGATGAGCCAAGTAGAATGCTGAAACAGTGCCCTACAGCTGTTGGTACCCAAATGCAGACAATGAACATGATTCAAATACCTGACAAGGAGTGAAATATGAATACCAAGTTTGATAAATAATAAACCTGAATAAATATTTAAGTTAATCATGGACAGCCTGTGATTTTGGAAAATAACCCAAATGACCTGACTATATTATTTTTTCACTGAATTAATTTCTCAGCATCAGTTAGAAAGGCATGCAGATGGTGTCTCTTGCTGTAGCCTGGATGCTTGCTTGGGAGACACATGGCTATTCCAACAGCACTGAATGCACGTTTTTGCTTCAAGAAATATATAACATATTCAATATGCACTCTTAAAATGTATTAATATTAATCATACTTACAGGTACATTACCAGAAAAGGAGACTCATCTCATTTTTAAGGCTCCTTCAATATATTTTAGAATGTGTATTCAGATTGGTCCACTTATATGATAAAGATGCCTGAAGACATGCAGGAAGGCAGGAAGGCTTTTGAATACTGTATCATCTGATTAAAATTTAAGATCTAAAGAAAATTGATAAGACAACTGCAAAAAAAGTGACATCAAATATAGGAAAACATTTCTTTCCCAGGAGGGCTTTTGACCAATGGAGCCCTGCACAATTTCTTACCAAATGTGAATATTTCAGGTTCTTTTAAGGTAGTTTTGCATCAAACATTCAACTGTGTTTTTGCAGCTGTTGGGGATATTTGGATTTCATCATATTTTGCTTACCATTTATTAATACTTTTCCTTATTTATGGAAACTTCCCATGATCATGTAAGGAATATCATTTATGGTAGTGTCTAAAAATCACGGTCATGTTAGTATTGAGCAGCTGCTCACCCGAAGGGGACTACAATAAGAAGCTGTGTGGTTGAGAGACAATAAAGACAAACTGTAGGTACACAGTTCAATGAAATCCAGCCCATGTATTCAGCTCCATGGTGCAGATTTTAGGACAATGTAAGAAACTAGTTACTCAAATAAAAGTTATCTAAAATGTTTTATGATGATCTTGTCTTGAGAACTTTCAAGTCATGTATGTAAACATCTACAATGATTTCTATATTTTTTTTAATCCATGTTGGTAGAAAAGAATATTTAATACATTCATATAGCATCGTAGTCTTGCAAAACCCTATACAGAAATTAAATTGGTTTTGTAAATCTTTTAATACATTTTTGTCTTTCCTGCACAAAGAGGTGGAATGATATGAGTAATAGTAATTTAGTAATAGTAATAGTGTTTACATGTTGAAACTTTTTTCTTAATCTGTTTGGAATTTTATACTATTAAAACTTCTTCATTTGAAGGAAATTAGCAGAGATACTTAAAAACCCTCAAAGAATGCTATGGAAAGAGTTTATTAAATAACGTCTTCTGTAATTTCCTCATTTTTATGATCATTGACTTTCTAGAAATCTCTTCCACTACTCCTTGGGTCGACCCCTTATTCACATTTATACTGTATTTAAAGGAGTTTTATTTTTCCCTGTATGAACAGTTTTAGGTGTTGGAGATCTCTACCTTTTGGATTCAGAGTAGCCTAGAGAGTATGTGAACATGGCAAGCTCTTTGGGTCAATTTCTGTCTTTGGGTTTCTGTAGTGGTTTGTCATAATGAGGCTGCAAGCTGAAGGAACTGGAGTAATGAATCATCCTCACCTATACTGGAACCTGGATAGGTGGGATGAATCACCCCCTGGAGATTCTCGTCTCTCATCATTAAATCAGGGCTAGGGGAGAGGTGACAGCATGGACCAGACAGCTAACTCTCAGAATGTCCAGGCCAAATGAAAAATTGAAAAAATTTTACGTAAGTGCTCAGGATCTTTTTTATTTTGTCTTTCATTGGATAACTAGAGAATGTTATTTCTTTCAACAGTATGCATTTATGACATAGAAAGTACTTTTCATTAATCCAGAATTATTTGCCTTCAAATTAAAAAAAATAAAAATCATTATGTCTGTCAGAAAATTTAAGTTTATATCAATGTGTGAAATATCTACAAATGAAATCATAATTTATCTGACCTGAAGTCAGCATTCCATCAGTAGTCAAAGGAAGAGAAAGGTACCTAACAGAGAAAGTTCATCCCTGTGCAAGCTCAGTGAAGGTATTCCACACACCTGATATCTGAATGATTTGAAAGTGAGTGTTCCAAGTCCTGCCCTCCATCATGGTAAATCAGGTCAACAAGCCTCTCTCTCTCTTATTTGCAGATTATAAAAGGAAGCTGAAATAAATAAGGTTCTTCAGACAATAATTTTAAACCAAATACTGAAAACACTGATGTAGTTTACACTTTTAATGGTCTATTTGTCAAATGTGAAACCCAGACTGAAAACTTTTGGACAGACGTTACACAAGTATTTCTGGGGAGATACTCATCTTCCTGCAGGTACATTTCCTTGTTTGGTACTGCTTACATGTCAGCTTCTTTTTTCTGAGAACTGCTCTTTCGGGTAGTTGTTTTTCAGGGTGCCATTATTCACACAGATTTTTCTGAGAAGATATTATGCCTTAATCTCTGGAAATCCACAAGAAAATATCTGAGTGAAAGCCCTGGGGTAAGTACCATCTAAATACACATAGAGCGATGTACATATTTCCATGTTGTTGCCTGGGCAATATTTTTGCTCATATGGAAAGCATGTGGTAAAATAATCAGTCTGCAAAAGATGACCACATAAATTATCAGAGAGAAATGCAGTAAATATAAACATAAACACATCCTGAATTTATTTTCCTGATTTTTAAACCTCTCTTGCTTTGTCATTCCCTGTGACAAGGGATAGGGAATAAAATTGGGAAAAAGTAGAACCTGTGTGTTAAGAGCAGTTTAAGATTGAAATAAAGTTAATAATAATAAAAATTATTATAAGAACAACAGAACCAAAAATTGCAATGAAATGGAGGGGAAAAAGTGACTGAACTCCAGAAGAACAAGTGATCCCCAATCCAAAGGTTAACTGACCTTTTGGGCTGAGAAAAATCTTTTCCTCATGTGAACACTTGTTGAACCAGACTTGCACACTGAGCAGAGAGATGCACTTGAAGGGTGATTCAGGCAAATGTAATACTATACACTCAGTATTATATTGTACAAATACTTATCTGCATAGTCAACTCCTTAAAGCAAATATGTCCCAAATTCTTGCAGGATTGAATGTATTATAAACACTAATAGGATATGAGCCTATGCAGGTATAAATTAGTGTTCAACTTAAATGAGTTTTAACATTTGAAACACTAAAACCACCAGAGAAGTGACTTACAAATTAGTAGTGTACCACTGAAGAAATGGAAAAATGCTGAGATACATAACACCAGGATTTGGCCTTGACTGCTTGAAAAGATTGTTATTGTGATCCATATATAATGGTAATTTGACTCAGATCTTAAGTATGCTGTTGAAAATTCCAAACATCTAGTCTTAGTAAATGTATGATTTCTCTTAATGTTTTTAGAGAAAGGAAGCAAAAGTATATGTCTATTAAATCAGGTAAGAAACTGGTTAGAGAGCTCAGGGTGCAAAACATGATCATGCTGATCATGTATTTCAGCAGCAACTAAATGCACTTCTTTTACTGATTTGATTGTTCCAAATACAACCTTTTTTTTAGCTAATTCTACGATATTTAGATTATGAAAGCACAAAATCTGACCAATTTAAGGAATGTTAAAGTTGTAAATGGATGCATTTTATGCATCTTCGACAGTTTTAAGATATTCATTTTCAGAGAAAAAGATTCTATAATGAGAAAAGAAGAATATAAAGTAAGCCAAATTCACTAACCCAAGCTTTTTTATGAGTAGCACTAATGGTACATTTAGCTAACATTGAATTACAGAGGAGTTCTGACAGAAGTGC
>PYHW01010093.1:542592-578380 GCA_013186435.1 Turdus rufiventris
AGGGTTTTGGTAGGTTTGCTTTGTCTTGTAAAAAAAAAAAAAAAACAAAAAACAAAACAAACAAACAAAAAAAACCCCAAACCAAACAAAAAATCAAACAAAAAAACCCCAAAAAATCCCCCCCAAAAAGCCAAAAAACCCAACCACTTTGGCCTCCAGAATTCTCTCTGAAATACAAACCAAAATTCTTTTACTTATGTAAAAAAACCCCATACCATAGATGGCCACAGCCATACTAAAATATTGTGAATTCAAAGCTAATCTATTTGAAAACATCAACAAGATATTTGAGCAATCCCTATTAGCATTTAAGCTCAACTCATAGTAATACACATTAGCAGTGTTTTCAAACAGGGTGAGATACCATTTGGAGATGAAAAGCATAATTTTAAGGTATTCTAGGTATCATAATGAGAGTTGTTTCTTAACACTGAATATTCATGATGTATCATAAAACTAATGATAAACATAAAAACTGATGTGAACGTTTGACTAATCTGTTCTTATTTGTTTGGAAGAGCTGTATAATTGCCTGGTTTGTAAATTAAACATCTGCTATGGGAATAAACAAAAACATAACTGAGCATATTCAAATAAATTGAATTCACCTTAGTTCCATAAATTTTATTGTACGGACTCATCAGTTTTATTATACCTGAGTGCTGCAATGCTATAGAAGTCAGTATGTAATTTTCTCTTAGATACCCTATTGTAACAATAAATGTTTTCTGGTTCTAATAAACTATTGCTCTTGTTAAAGGTTTTGGTTTGTCAGTGCCCTTTGTTTTCTCTAAAAGATGCTTGATAAAACGGATGACTTAAGTAAATTCTACTACTATGTTTGTATATTGCTAAATTGTTGCCCAGATCCAATAGAATGTTAGAAATTGGTTCTAGTTGCATACCACTCATTTCAGAAATGCCACAATTGTTTTTACATGTACATAAGAAATTCACTTTGTGCTTAAAGTAGCCCTTTTACTTCCTCCAAGTTTCAAATAGTGAAAGATTTGGATAAAAGACAAACACAAAGACATTAAAAAAAATACAAAGGGGTTTTTTTGTTTGTTTGGTTGGTTTTTTGTTTTGTTTTTTTTTTTGCTTTCTTTTAAGTAAAAAGAGAAGAAACTCTCTTGGACTGATATATTTTGAACATTGAACTGTTAAAAGTACTATAAAATAAGTGGTTAGTTTTGGATTGCAACCATCATTATTCAATGCGTGGGCAGCAGAAGTGGAAGACATGCTTCCTTGATTCTTTGTCTTATTACCAATTCCAGAGTAGAAACTTCATTGTGGCTTCCTGTTTCATGGCTCCATTGATCAAGTGTGGCATCCTGCTACTCTAACTGTTAGGACTGAAGAACAAAAGTTCGAAGCATTCCTATGCAAACACTGAAAATGCAGTGTTTACTGCTCCCTTGAGGCCAGGATTACATCCCCATAGAAAATGCAGTATAAGAGTAAACAGCTGGTGATGTCTGGATTTTAACTCTCCATAAATATGAACTTAAGAATTCTGTTCTTCTGCTTCAGAAAGGTTTTTCCACCTTGCTTTCTACTGTGCTTGAGTACCTTACCCCTTTGATGTAATGTAATTTTGGACCATTGCTACTTCAGCTTTTGTTTTCCAGGGAGAAATTTTTTAACCAAATTTGATTTACAAGTAGATGCCAAAATTCACCAAAATTGCCTTCAGAACAGAGGACTTGGAAAACAGCACAGAAGCTGCTGATCACAAACTGAAATCTGAAAAGACACTCTGGTCAAGAAATGAGTTGGAATTGTCCACATTCCAGATAATCTCAATCAGGGGCACCATATCCTGGAGCCAAGCATATTAATTTGCCAATCAAGGACAGTTCAGTCTTTCCTCCTGACAAGTTTTTCAGTCTTGCAGGAACAAGTGGGCCATACAGGTGGATCTCTGCCCAACACCCCATGCTATAACATGCTGTGCAACGGTGTCATTTTGTTTGTGGAGGCATTCAACATTAACAAGAGTTGCAATAAAAATTGTACAACTTAAGAATTTATGAAAAAATTGCCATTTGCTTCAGAAGCCAAAGTGTTCCTAGTATTTCGTAATTGAACATTAATTATGTGTCATATCAAGTAAGTATCAGAGACTACTGATTCCAAATTAGTTGTAATGTAGGAAAAAAAAATGGCTGGTTTAGCTTTTCACTTGCATCAGACAGGAGTTCATTGGGCTTTTTGTGAAAATTTAGGAAAGAGGAAGAATAATTCCTGTGAAGCCTGACAAATTACTCAAAACACTGTTCTACATCAGAAATTTCATAAAGATGCAGTTGCCTGTTAATTTTAAAACCCTCTTTGTCAAGTGTGAACTTTAAGTGTCAGAAATTCAAATCACTATGCTCCTCGCGAAGATTTTAATCAATAGCTGATCAGGTGATCAGGCGACCAGAACTCCTGTATATCTACACTTCAGAAGCCAAGTCCTCACCATAAGCAGTATATAAAATCTTGCACTGTGATTTTACAGATGCATTTAAACATTAAGTGAGCTTTGGGAATAAGGGGAGGAGTGGACTGGCAAGATAAATCTGTGTAACACTTAGCCACTCGTGAATAGACACCTGTACCTAACTTGAGGCACTTAACTCCCACTCATGGGTTGCAAGAAGACATAAATTACAAGTCAGAGGCTTGGACAGTAAGGCATGCAGTTGTCTAAAGCATAATAATGTGGCAGATAGTGAAAAAAAATCAGGGTTTTTTTTAAAACATAAGTCAGTCCTAACTCATTCAGAGAGGCAAAGTGATCACATTACATTATCATTCTAGACCTTTACATTGCTCTGGGGTTTTAGGTTTAATAGCAACCATTACAGTCAGAGAGGGAATATTTCTTGTTTTCATTCCACTATCCAGAATAGCTATTTCTTAATAGCCCAGCCTGAGACAGTAGCAGCAAAAATTAGAAATAAATTATTCTCATAATTCCTGGGGGGAGGCAAACATCTGTTGTCTCTCACAACAATTTTTAGACTGAACACACCAAGAAAATAGAGACTTGTTTATTGACTTTAAGTATAAAAATGTACTATATAATTTTCTAATGAACTCTGCCACACACAAAGTAGTGAAGGACAAAACCAAAGGCTAATCCAAACACCGGAACAGGTTTCTAGTGCTATGAACCTATCTCTGTGTAATACCTTAGTCCTCACTCTCTCCCACTTCCTGGACTTCTGGTCTTTTGCTTCACAGGAAAATATGGAAATTCTCCACCAAAATAGTAATCTGCTCCACTCTTTCGATACACTCTCAAATGACCTCTGCTGGATGAAATAATAAGTTTTGATGCATAAAAGCATTAGGTAATACAGCCCTTTCTCTCCAGCCTTCCCCAGGTTTTTAACTGGTAAGCCAAAATAGTTTTCTGTTTAATATCCAAAGTTTCCCTTCCCTTCTCTCTGACTGGGACTCATTTTTGTGTTTAGAAATTCATAGGTATGAGTGTGGACTTCATCTTCTACACAGTCATTGGCCTGAGGCTGCACATTTTTAGGAGGTCTTCACCATAAAATTCAGTACATGCAAAGAAACGCAGGAAAGTACTTTCCATACCAACAGCACTGAAAAGTCTGATTTAGAGCAGTTCCTGTCCTGAGTTTCCAAGGACCCTCAAAAGAGTAATTCCTGTCTCACTTCGGTCTCTTAAAAACTCTCAAAAGCTATTGGCTGCATTTCACCCACCCCAACAAAGAAAAAGTGAGTATGATTGGATTGGGATCTAAAGTAAAAATCTCCAGCTCCAGACTGATGACTGCCTTCCTTGGCCATGCAGCTTTGGAATGCCAAGTGAGCCCGTGTACACCTGTAGTGCACCCTCAGGTGCACTGCACTGCTGCAGGCTCTGCATTCTTAGCAAGCCAGGGCTGCACAGCACGTAAGTATAGGCTTGGATTTTATAATAGCTTGGAAGTAGGATATTATATGCTATAATTCTCTGCAGTTTTTCCACATTGTTGATTGCCTACTTTGATTTCTCTTGTTATCCTCATAAAGGTAGTATCCTCAATGCTGATGGCAGAAAACTTGGCACTCCCTGAGGCTGTAATTCTATGGTAGCAAATATTGGAGACGGTCTGTAATTTGTGATATACAATAACTGCAATAATGGTACAATGCCTGTGGGTAAAGCAGTGGAGGGAACATAATGCAGCTAATAACTATTCATTTGATGGGTTTTTAATTTGGTTGTTTTTGTTGGTTTTTTTTCTGAATGTATCCTGTGTGCAATATTTTAACCATTTCACAACATTTTTGTAGCAATAGTTTTTTATAATTGTGTATTTGTATCATCTACCATACTAGGCTTCCTAAAAGTCTCACATAATTTTCCAAAGTTTTTCTCCGTCTTCAGTTTTTTTTCTATTGATTTAAATTTTTTAATTTGAGGCACTAATTCTATATTAAAAAAGAGAGAAAAGTTAAGTAAATATTCATTTGGTTGGATTAACTCTTTGATATTTTAAAATTAGTAGTTTAAGAAAAGTGTGGTTTATTTCTACATATCTTTTTTAGAAATACTGATGGTTTATGTGATTAATTGTAAAGCCTTTCTCTGTACAATAAAATATCTCTTGTGTTCTATTAGAGGGCAGTAGTAGCCCAGAGAATACTAACCAGAGAGAAGGAGAGAGTTTCTTAAAGTGTTTGCTGAAACTCTTATCTGCAACTAATAGTTCAGGACAGCTGTAACTCCCTTTGCAGTATAGTGCTTCTGGTACTAAAACAGTTGCCTGACACAGATTGATAATTTATGCCTGTGAAAGGCTACTGGGATGTTTCTAGCACATAAATGATGGACAGTAATAACTGAGGATTTGTATCTGGAGCATTACGAGATCGCCACGGTTTGAAGGCTTTCAAGTGCTTTATGCAGCCCATCGGGGTAAAGTGATGTAAAGTAGGTCAGGTGCTGGGAGGAGGGAAGTGAGAAGGGAAATCATCGGTTGTGCAGACATTAGCACATTGTGATCTCATCTGCTGCTGTGAGGCTGTAACACAGACTTTATCAAGTCTGCCAAAAATATTTTTCTTCATGTACCTGTCAGTGACTCTCTCTCTTCCCTACAGTTGTTATGTCTGACTGCAGCATGTTCTAAATAATAATATGCCATTTGGGAAAGTGCTAATGCAACTTGTATATGAATACTAAGTAACACGTTTTGTAGTTTTCACCATGCTGTGATCTCCCTTTGCTTTTTTATGATCTCTGAGCTTTGATCTTCTCTGTCCCAAAACAGGAAGCTCAAGCATGTCCAGGAGAGTGCCTTCTAGTCTCTAAAAACACCTATGTATCTCTATGCAGAAATTCTACTTCTCAAAACAGAGGATAAACATCAATAGGCATAATATTGGGGGTTTCCCACAATGTTATTCTCCAGGCCCTGGCATTATCAGCTATACGGTCACTTGAGTGAATCACCATCTTCATCATCATTCTTCCTCTTTTAACTCTTTCCTCCTGACAGTCGATAAATGCAGCTCTATAGGGAACTCCTCCACAATTAATTCCTAAATACATCTTACACAATTTGCTATTTATATTTCCCTATGTATACATATTGGACAAAACAAGAATCTCAATGGAAAAAAATTAAATTTACGTGACAATTTCTGGCATAGAGCTGACATATTTAGGTAGTCTTGTCATTTGAAAATGTATTGCCTTTCCTACAGTGATCCCTTCAGACTGCTCCACGAGTTGCACGGGGGAAGATATTAAGTGTAACGGATAAAAACATCCTTTTATACCAAATTAGTGGTTTTACTGTTTGTTCCTGACTGAGCAGGATTTCACGTGTTTAATGTGCAGAAGTCAACATGCTGAAGCATGAGCCATCCTGCTACCTAGATAAAGCCCTCAGATGAATTCAGCCAAAGCAAGAAGCTGTGTGAGGTGATAAATTAGAAAAGCAAAAACAACTGTGCCAATAATTGTCTATAGCCAAAATCACCTTTAAATACCATTTATAATAGTTCCTTTAATACAGAAGGTAAAATATCATTGGCTCTGCTAGTCTGAGTATCCCACTGTTCTGACAATTTCATTAAATCCTTAATAATCCTTTAAAATGAGCAATGATTAATCTATTTATTTGTAAGCCTTGTTGTTGAATGCAGTGATAGACATCATGTTCTTTCACTGCTAACAAGTGCCAATTCTTGGGCATTGTGACAAGTTTCATTTGTCAGTGTTCCTGCAATTTTTCACAGAGTTACTACTCTTTCCATCAGGGCATCCACATTTGGTCTAAGCATTTTTGCCAAAGAAATCCCACATAATTTTCCACAACTTCTTAATAAAAATAGCCTGTGTTAATACTGTGTGCTATCAAGGTGTGTAAAAACGACACAGTATTACGCTTGAAAGGAAAAGAAAGATAAGCAAGTTTACAGATTAATTTGGACATCCTCTTAATAGCATATGTCTCAACTGTTTAGAAACACATTACAATTGTTACTGAAACAAAACAAAAAAGGTTTTCTGAAACAGAGAAGAAAATTGCTTGCTAGAGAAGCAAGCATATGTTATTATTTTTGCATGAATGAATTCTGCAAAGTAATGAAATTAGACAAAAAGATTTAAAGAAAGAATGTTAATGTCCCCTCTCACAACTCCTAAAAATTAATACTTAGAGATGCAGTCTCACCTAAAAAAAGCTCTACTATTGGTTGTGTCTTTTCATATTTCATTTATAGAAAAGAAAATAAAAGAATAATAGGACAATTATTTCGGAGGAAAAACTTCAGGTTTCCAAACAGGACTCTCCATGCCTTGACTTGATTTCTAGCAATGTTGCTGGCTGCTTCAACTCTTGCAGATCAGTTACAGGTTGCTGCTCCTCTGTATCATCATGTACTCTTTCAGCTTTCAGAAGTCACTTGAGCCTGGTGAAATGAAGAGGCCTGAATGAGAAGGCTGCTACAGACATACTAATATGTCTGCATCAGTCACTCCCCTCAGAAGTGGAGATAAGGCTCCCAGTGGTTCTTCTTCATCAAAAGCTTCAGTGAATTTGTAAAGCAGAGCAGAAGAGTGGTATACCACACATTTGCTGAGCAGAGCAGAAGAGCAATGTGCTACATGGCTGAACAATACACCAAAAATATGATATAGAAAATCGTAAGCAATTGTGCCACTATGAATGCCCTTTTGGCTCTCACACCCAAAGTGTTTCTGGTATCAAAATGTAAAGAAGAAATAATGAAGTGGGGTAAGTGGTCTTACATATCCCACTGAATATTTTTGTGCAACTGGAAGATTTGCAACTCATTGCTGACGTGTGAAATACCTGTAATACATGTACTTCTGTTCTCATCTTGTCTTGAGTTCGTCTCTTTATAATTAGTTGCTCCTCTGATTAGTTTTGTAAATTTAGTAGGGCCATGATAATTTCTCAGGCTTGGTGAACCGAGAAGTGTTTTAGTCATAGATGCATAACATTTCTTTCCTTTGCCTGGCTAGTTCTTTTCATGAAATATTTAATTTCCTCAGAGATCTCTATTTCTCCTCATTCAGTGAAGGTTGAAGATTTTCTTTCTTCCTTCTTTTGCAGTTAATGTATTTACAAAAAAACTCTTTAGTAACATTTGCAGAGTTTGCCAGATTGAGTTTTGACTGAGCTTTCACCTTTCTAATTTTCTCTTTACATAACCTAATAACATTCTTGTACTCTTCTTGAGGTGCCTGCTTGTTCTTCCAAAGATGTTTTTTTTCTCCCTGAGTTCCAAGTAAAGCTCACCATTCATCCAGGCTGGTTTTCTTTCCCATAGCTTGCCTTTTGGTACATAGCCTTCTTCTGGAGATTTCCTCTCCTTTAATACACCTATCAAGTGTGTTTATGCTTCTTGTGTACACACAAGTTGAATGGACACGTTTGAACAGACAATTTCTTTTTTAATTGAAGCCATATCTGGAAAGGAATGAAGGATTCTCGAGGGTCTACTAGCATCTCTAGCACTTCTAAAAATCTTATTCCCTTAAAGATGAATAATAATGTGGAATGAAAAAGGAAGCTACGACTACTAGTAGTTTTAGTTTAAAAAAATTGTTTCACAAAATAACAATTGCAAAATCTAAACTATCATAAGATACTCCAAAATCTTTTTTTATAACAGATAGCACAGCACACAAATAGACGTTGTAATTGCTATTGCTCTAAGTTGCTAACCAAAACAAATTCACAGAGTGAGACAATTTGAAGTTGTCATGACATGAAACTGGTAAAGACAATCAGGCATTTATAAGAAAAACTATTTAGTTATCTTTGAGTTTCATTGTAAAGCCTGCCCAATTTAGGCCACATTATGATCCTGTTAGTCAAGCTGGTTATTATCATTCTGTGACCCTAATTAACTAGAATGATTCACTGAATTAAGTCCTACTCAGTATAAGCAACAAAGCAGAATCTGACCCCTTTGGAAAACAGTCTTCTATTTCAACAACTCATAGGGACATCCTCCTTGGGGCTGATATCACCAAGTTCCTACTGGACTGCCATACACATACACTGGCTGTATATAAATTTGTTTAATTATTTTTTTAGTTTAAAATCTGAACCTTGGAGAAAGAGAAACTGCATCTAAAGGAATGATTTTTAGCATTTCAATAAAGTAAGCATACAAGCAGCACATGGAACAATAAGAATACTATTGAAACCAATAAAACAATCAAAAATCAGTAAAAGAGAGAAAACTTAGAGTTAATATCTCATCTGAGTACTTTTTAAAAGATCATATCTTCACAAAAGAATTGGCTTAATACAAATAATTGCCTAAAGGAACATAGTGGGGGAAATCCCTTTTTTAACAAAAATGACTTTATTTAAAGATTTTGTAAAACAGTATGAATATTCACTGAGGCCTAAAATGCTACACTTCAGGAAACTACTTATTTCTTTTCCTGTTGGCCTCTAACTGAAAATCTGACACACATAGTGAATTATTTGTTTTAAACTTCAATTTATTTGCTCCACAGGCTTCTTTGTGCTTATCTATCTCTAATTATTCTTCTGTTGAAGTTGCTGCATTATCATAATAGAAAACCCATTAGTTACTTGTGTAGTATTATCTGTCTGTAATCTGTCTCCTCCTGAGCTTCCATATACCTTGGTCTTTATTTCTCTGTGGCACTCACAATATGATTTTCCTGTGGTACTTCACAGGCTGAAGATACAGAATATTATTATTTTGTTGAACACTGTCATACTTCAGCAATGAATAACAAGGCAGTCTCTGGCTCTCCAGTGTATGTCAGCTTGAGATTTTTTTCCAGATGTTGTCACAATAGCAGTGTGCTGAGATTAGAGCTAACCATACAGTTATACCCTACATTCTCTAACACTGACGCACAGCTTGTCAGTGATTCCTTCAGTGGTGTGTCCTTGTGTGTGTGAGTGTGCATGCCAGCATTCCCCAGATTTCTGCTCCAAGCACCAGAGCTGCAGTCATTCCTTATTGTGCTCACTCACCAGAAACTCTCCATCAGTAAACAGTAGAAGATATAATATTAGTATTATCTTCTAGTACTTTTACGTATCAATCTAAGTCAAGTTCTGCTTAGCCCCTGCCCTGCCATGTGAGTTGTGTACTCACACCTGAGTTGCTGTATGTGCAACCTTCTTTCATGGGCATGGAACTGCACTATTCCCACCATGATGGCAGCCCTGCAATTTGTGAATCATGTGCTGTAAACCAGAGAACATCTAAACTTCGGGCATGCTGCAAACACGTAATGGATTACTCGAAGTTTGTTTCCTGGACAGCTGTGTAATCCTTGAAGCTGCCAGCCGGCTACCACTGTCATTCATAAGGGTAGGTTGTCCTATGCCTTCGGCTGACCAAGTAGCAGGACTTTTCCTGGAGCAAGGTCTTGGCAGTCCCAGGATGCGCTGAAGCAGAGCTTCATTGCAATTGTTTCTGCTCCAATGCAGAGGTTTTGTTTTGCTCTCAGATTTCTACCAGTCAGGAGGTTTTGTATCATGACTTTGCAAACTGTTCACCAGTTCTGCCTTTCTTGTGGTATCCAGGTAAAACTTGGATACAGACAATAACAAAGATTAGTGTGTTTAAACAACTGTGAAAGATTAAAAATATGCAATTCCAGTGAGCCTCACAAGACCTGCAGATTGATATTTAATAGTATGAGTCCCATGTTGTCCATACAAGAAATGTAAGTTAAAAGGATAACCTTTCTATTATATTTAGACTACAATCTCTTCCACTAAAACATGGGACCAAAATAGGGGCTTGACTCTTCTGTGCTCCAGGTCACCTTGCTGCATGTGTGGGCAGTTGTGCCTGTCTTTTACATGGGAGCTGAGATGTTGGAACACTAACTCAGGAAAATGCATTCCTACTGCTGCAAAAGAGCAGGGACATAAACTAGCTCATTAGACTAGAGTGAAGATATTGACAGGATTTCAAAGTTGTCTTAAAGATGTTGTTTATCATAAAGGCACTTTTGCTGTTTTAGAAGATTGAAAGAAAACATGGACTTGGCCAGTAACTTTTCTTCTGCTGTGTTCTTTTCAACAGAATAGGTATACAATGTCTTTTCTCCAACTTTATCAAGGTGACATAGCAAGTTAGTAACTGAATCAAAGCTAATTCTGCATTATTTGGCTAAGACTTCTGTCTCTTCACAGACTAATGTTAGCGCACCAAATTACAATCAGAGAATATGAAAAAGAAAGTCTCTCATTCTATCTTGAATTTATTCATTATATAGCAGACATTTCTTCTAGTGATAATGATTAGCCTTCAAGATGTAAAGCGTATGCATTTCAAAGACAATTAATTTTGATTCAATACTGCTCAACTAGGTAAAGTGAAGGATGTGCGCTGCAAAGTGGATTTTTTTATGTTACGTAAAGTTAAACTCCAAAGGGTTTTATTTAGCTTCAGTAGTCTAAGCCCATCAATGTCACTTCAAGGAGACTAAAAATGCATCTGACTTTGAGACTTCCAAATAGAACAAAGAAATGTTTAGCTGTTTTGCTGGCTATTAAAGGTGGATGTCTTCTCTTCTGTTTCCATGTCCGGACTGTGAATATGAAAAATAAAATAAAATAAAAATAAATAAAAAAAAATAAAATATTTAAACATTAAAACATTGCTTAGTTTTCTAAAACTATGTATTGAACCATTTATGACATCTTAAATACTAAATCTTCTTAAATATATTATATTTTAAGTGGAAAAATTATCCTGTTTTCTAGACAGAGACAACATAAAATTCTAGACAACTCCTGTAAAAGTATGCTTCCCTCAGACTTTAGGTCTTAAAAGAGCTACTTTACTCCATGATATTTTCATAAATTTTAACTAGGAATAATTATGCCAATTTTTCTTCAAAAACTTCTAAAAACTCTGTTTACTAAAAAAAATACTGAACTTTGAGTGTATTTAGTTTGAATTAACTGTCTGTTTGAAAATCTTGATTCAGATTAATACCATTTTTATTTACTAATTCAGAGACATACAAAATGAATCAAAATAGGTCACACATTTATTCCTTTACACATTTTTCTATGGCTGAAACTAATACCTCGACTTGAAGAAGTGTTATTTTACAGATTGATGAGAAAAAGCTTAGCTAGAAAGAAATGCTAATCAAAAGGAAAAAGATTGCCTTTAATGTTAAGTCACTATGGTCTCTCAATAAACACTAAGGAGCTTATAGGAAAAAAAATTCCTTCCAGGTTTGTGTAGCTTAGCTTTTGAAAGAATTTATAGTTGATTATATTTCTGAAAAAAAAAAAATCAAGATATTTCTTCAAGATATTTCTGTGTATGTGCTTAAATATAGCTTGAGGAATTTAACTTTGCTAAGTCAGATTTGAAATATTTCAATTCAAAACTGTGGGGTTTAATTCATATTTCAGTTTTTGAGCTAAAACTTTAGCTCCTTAGTTTTAGCAGTGAAGTCGTACCAAAACATTCCCAAATCGTGGTGGGTTATGTTGTTAGGAAGTTGTCTCAGTGACAGAAAAGAAGAAGCTGGACAGCAAAGGAAAGTATAAGGATGCTCTGCAAACTGCAACAGAGAAATAGGTATTCTTCCTGAGCATCCCCACAGCTACAAAAAAACAGACTACTCTGAAATTTAAATTCAATGGCAGGACTAGGAATTTACTGTAATAAAATTAAAAAACAAAACAAAACAAAAAACACACAAAAAACCAATCAAACAAACAAAGAGAAAAAAAAAAACCCAAAACAAACCAAAAACAAGCTAAACCAGCAAAACTGAAACCCAGATAACACCAACCAATAAAACAAACAAACAAAAAAAACCCACTCCAAACACAACCAAACTAAACAGGACTATTTCAACACTTCGTTGCATGCTGATGGTACATCCTGAAAGCAACTAGGGGCCAAAAAATATCAAACATTTTGAAATCTTACAGTTCTGATTGACACACTTTGACCTCTGGCAAAAGTTTGTGTTTGACCTTGCCTATTACATACAGTTTGTAAATGCTTTATACTTTGCAAGCTTTGAGAAATTAATTACGTGACTGAATATTATTTCCCATTTCCAGCAGAGCACTTGCAATAGCATCATTGCATAAGATCAAATTGCTCATTGAGTAATCTAAATTCAGTAGTGCCTGAGCAGTACAATCTAGCTTGCTTTAATTAATTAACCCCTAAAAAATTGCAGCATTGAACATCCAGTTGAGAGAGCAATTAATGTCTACAACAAATTATGTCAACATTCTCTTATGTTTTATTCATATACAACTTCACCTAATGTAATTAGAGACTAAGGGCTTCTAATTCTGCCGTTATTTACACCCTGCACATTGCACACTTCATTGACTAATTTGAACCAAAAAAATGAAGATATAAGACTTTCTGATTTCAATTACCTTAAGTTGATGTTCTGCTGCCTACAGCTTATCTGTACGTATGCGAAGACGTGTCAGACACCCTGCAGCATGCTGTGGCATGTTAAATAAAAATCATAGAAAACACAAGAGAGGTTAACTTGCTGTGAAATAGAAACACACCAATTTTTATAAACTGCAAATTTAAAAAAAAAAAAAAAAAAGAGACAAAATTAAGAGCTTCTTATTTTTAAATTGAAATTATGATATGTAGTTTTCTTAAGCTTATGATCTTTGACATTTGGATCAAACTAGTAAAATGACTGTTGCATACACAAGGAACCAAAACAGAAATTTCAGCTGAAAGTTTGACAGGTTTTGCCATTCCTTTAACTAGTTTTGACAATTTCTTATTGATAAAAATCATTATTAGTATGAAAAATTCAGCATCTCCTATGAAATTCATCTGAAATTTCCATTATACAAAGAACTCTTAACAGTAGTTAAGTGTCAAATCCAACTCTTTCCCCAGGGCTTGGAGGAAAACAGGTCAAGATCTTTTGACCAAATAATTAGCAATTCTGTAGTGAAGAATGCTCTTATTAAATGTTCTAAATATTTTGTCAAATATCATTCTGTGAGCTCACAGATTTTTCTTGATCCCTCTGGTGAGAACAAGCATGTTTAACAAGGTTCTCAAGTACAAGTCACCTTTGTGAAACACCCTATCAACATGAAAAATCATGACTTTGTTTACATTTATATTTCTATTTAATTTTTTTTTGCATTCTTTGAATCTGTGTACTTTCTTTTAAAGGTGATTGATCTTAGCTAAAGGATTTATCTCTTGGATTCAGGAGATTGGTAGATTCAGGAGATGGGTAGACAAGATGGACAAATGTTCATAAGCACATATTCAGACTAATTACACAAAATGTGCTGCCTTTAAAAACTGGAATAAGCCCCAGAAAAAGTAAACTAAGTTAAACGCTGCTTTAAATCTCTGTTGTAGTATCTCCCATAGACTTTGTTAAGAAGTTACAGGTTTGGACAATTTATTTTATTGCACAACATGCTTGTACTATCCTAGTATCAAAAATACAAATAATAAATGCAGAATCCTTATTATTATCTTTGTGACATTCAGGCCAGTTTTTCATATTATTACAAAAAGTAGGTCCTCAAAAAAATCTCAGTCCTAAAACTGAGTTATATTACTTTAATGAGCAGGAAATTCCCACCCTCTCCCATTAAGATCACATGTGGTTCTATGGCGAAGATGCAAAATTATTTTATCAAAAGTTGTAACAGCTTTTTCATGGGTGTTTGCCCATTAAGATTATGCCATGCACTTTTCAAATATAGAAGAATTTGAAAAAAAGCTAAAAATCCTGATAAGAATATTGATAAAAACTTTATGTCCTGTAAGTAGTCACATAAAAAACATCTTTACTGTAGACTAGATTTGTTCTATTTTGTCTCCATGTGTTCAACTCTCTCACATTTTTTCAAGATGATTAGTAATTTGATTTTTCTCCCAAATTCAAATTAAATTCCCTCCCTACCTTCTGTTTAACAGAGCTTCATCTTTGTAGTGACTTTCAAAGCCACAGGATAGTCCTAAAGTGATTGAAATTTTTTTATTCTGCTGTTAAAATTAGAGAAGAAAAAAGTCTGATCTGCTTTGAACTCTAACTTGGGCTTTATGCTCCATAAATCAACAACTTGGACTTCTCTGATTTGAACTATATTTCCAAATGTCACTGACTATCCCGCATTATGTAAATGACTTCATAAAATTCAAGGTCTGCTACAAAGAATAAAAACCAAAACCAAAACAAAATAAAACTCCACAAACCAAGCAAAACAACAACAGCAATCCAAACCAAATAGAAAACCAGAACCAAAGCCAACAGAAATGTTACTCTTTCACTGACTACAGTTTCTCCAAGAGAGTTTGATAGGGGTTTCTGAGAGATTTCAAATCATAGTTAAAATCAAACAAACCCCTCTATCCTTAGGGTGTATTAGCACAGAAAATCCATTTGTCTCATTTTCTCCAAAGTCAGTTACTTATCCTTTCATGATTGTCCTAGTTTCAGCTGGGAGGGAGTTCATTTTCTTCCTAGTAGCTGGTACAGTGCTGTGTTTTGGATTTATGATGAGAATAATGAGAGAAAACTCTATTGTTTTAGTTGATGCTCAGTAGAACTCACCCAATCCAATGACTTCCGTTTTGTTTTTCAGCTTCCTTCTTGATGCTCAAGAAGCTGAGCAGGAGCATAGCCAGGACAGGTGACCTAAACTGGCCAAAGGGATGTTCCATACCAGAGGAACTCAAGCTCAGTGTATAAACTAGAGGGATTTGGCCGGGAGGGGTGGATGATGTGGTTCAGTTGGTTACAGTTCTGACAGCTGTAATTGATAATCTTAAGTTTCTTCCAAACTTGATGGTTCTATGATTCTATGAGCCTTAGAGTTAAGGAAGTAAGGGAAATAGGAGGCCAAAATGTTGTTTTTTGGGGGGTTTGGTTTTTTGATGGGGGCGGGGGGGTTGGTGTTTTTTGTTTCCTTTTGTTGTTTTTTTTTTTTGACACAAGTATAGTCACAAACTATCAGTTTATCTATTTATAGATATTATAGGAGAGAAGATTTTTTACTTGACATCTGAAGAAGATTCATGCACTGACAAAGCAGAGTCTTAGGAGCAGTTACTCTGGAATATCAGTTGTAGGATGGAAGAAAGCACATAGAAGGAAAATTGGCTTGATGGGTGATGCAGGCTGACATTTCTCAGCACATTCAACTTGATTACTCAGTGACAAATAAAAGATGGGAGATTGGGTAGGTTTATAATTAAGGGCTTTAGGAGAGAAGACCAGTAGTTTATAATTACATTTGACTGTACTATTTCCTTCTTCTGAATAGTAATTGAACTTTAAAATTTGCTTTCTACAAACAAGCTAGTGCAATTTTATTCCCCAAATATCTGTATGATGCAGGCAAATGAGCATTGCAAGCATGGTCAAAGCAAATTTATTGAAATGTGTCTTACACAGAAAATTGTGCTACACTTTCAGGTCTTCATTTGAAGCTGAACATTAATCTCTTGCTAGTTTACAACTGTTTTCTGGCTCCACTGACTTCTATTCTCCTAAAGTGAAGTAAAAAATAGTAGATTCTGGATCATGTCGTATTTTGTCACCTTATTCCTGCAGCCCTAAAGCATCCAGAGTTTATAATCTATTATTTTTAGGATGTTTCAGAGGAAATATCTCCTTTGTTTGTATCATATCCACTGTAGCCCAGTCCAGCACAGAGGTAATTAAAATGGAGTAAGAAATCTTGATAGATACATGGATGCCTGATAAATACTTTGTGAACCTATGAAAAACAAAAGCAGCATTTTCAACTTGTTTAGCATTCCTTGAGGAGATTGATAATCTGATTTAAAAAAAAAAAAAAGTCAAAATTAAATCTCCCACCTTCTGTCTAAGAGAACTTAATCTTTATAGTGACTTTCAAAGCTGTGGGACAGTCTTTGTAAATGAATTTTCTTGTTACATGATAAAAATTACACTGCAGTTCTAAAACCTAATTTAGGGTGTATGGACTTTAGGCTCCATTAATCATCGGCATGTCCTTCAGCTGAAGTGTGCTCACCACCTCTCACAGAGTGTAATATATTATGTAACCACATAAAATATAAACTGAAGTAATAGACTCTTTTAAAAAGATAAAATACAAGACAAAGCTTATGTATAAATATCGAAATCCATTTTATTGGGATACTACCCTGGTACAACCTTTGAAATTGAATTAAAATTACCTATGCTTTCAGATCCTCTTCAGAGGCAGAGTTCAATTAACATGAGAGGGACTTATTAACCTGCATGAATGCCACATGTTATGTGAATGCAAACTTTGGAAAATGCTTTATTTCAAGTCTTGCTGAAAACAAAGAGTCATTATCTCTTGTCTACATCACTATTCCAGTTCAAAACTGGGAAACAATGGAACCAAAAGTACTGATCATTTTTCATGATTTATAAATATTAACATCCTTGTACAGGATTGCCCTCACGAAGAGCAAGTGCTACATTTGAAGAAGTACTTTTCCTCAGTGCATTATCACTGAGGCATTAACACACTGATGTTCAGTTTCAGGAATGTGCATCTGAATAAAGAATATGCACTCTGCAAGATGCACAGTAGTGAGATGCCTGCAACTCATTATCTATCTAACTAGCAAAATAACATTGTTCTTCTAAACTATGTGCTTCTTAGCTTTTCGCTAGTTTGTGCAATGCAACTTCTAGAAAAAATGGTAAGCCCTGGCTTGTAGTCTGAAAATCAGGTCCAATATCTGCCTTTTCAATATCTACCCCTTCCTTACAGTTTCTTTGGTTTTGTGTTTATCCTCCTGTGCTACAGAGTCAATATTTCATTGCTTCTTCTACTCTGTTCTGCTCTGTTATTTTCAGCTTGGGGCATTTTCTTTTTTTGTTTTGTTTTGTTTTGTTTTGTTTTCCCTTGTTTTTGTTGCTTCTTCGTTTGTTTTGTTTGTTTGTTTTTCTGTTAGACTGCTGGAATTCCTTGGATTAATTTTTAAGCTTTTAAAAATATTTTTGCTTAAAAAGTACCTAAAAGTTAATTTCTGCAGGTACACAACTTGCAGTGCTATGTTGTGAATGGAGTTCATTTGCCTAGGACCCTGCATTATCCTAGATGAAGATTATCTCTGCTGTTATTTGGAGCCATGCCTGAGTGCATTTGGAATATGCTCTGGTTCTCAAATGAGAACATGTATCTTGAAACTGGATAAAAACTAGCCAGCAAGCTTTGACATGCATGCCAAATGGAGGAATCACAATGGTTGGGGGGCAATATCTATTTAATGCAGCAATAAAAAGAGATAAGAAAATTTGTACACCTGCAAAATAAAGATACCACCAAGCTAATGCCAACTGAGTCTTGGCATACCAGGCCAAGGATCATCCTGGAGTGATAAGCCCCGTGCAGCTCAGTTTTAACTCACCAAATGTAGTCATTCCAAATCCAGAGGCAAATTAGCCTCTCTGCATGCCACTACGATGTGTGTGAGTACCAGGATCTTTGGAGTCCAGTGTAGCACAGACCTGCCCAGAGCATTTTTAGACTGGTTTTGTTGGTAGACTTTCTGTAGCAGTATTATTTTACTTAAATAACCTCTACTGCTCTTTTGTTGTTATTTTTGCTGTTGTACTTAATGACTTGTCACAGTTCCAAGAACAAATTCTACTACGAGATCCAAATACGAGCATATATTTTGGGAAAATACAGTCTATGAAATGCATCTAAAAATGAGAGACATTTAAAACTGCTGCACTCATAAAAGCAAAACCCTTTTATTTTATTAAGTACTTGTAGGGAGATTAAAAGAACGTTCTCTAGAGCTATTTGTTGTACAGTCTAACTGAAAAATCATTATGCTTGGAGTAGATGCCTTGTCCCATCAATACCTTTTTATTTCCAACAATATTGCAGACTGTTGCAATAGTCTGCAAACAAAAATATTCCTATATACAAAATCTCAGTTAATCTCTCTATCCCTGTCTTTTGTTACTTTTATGTGCTAAGATATAAGTGCAATGTAATTTAGGTATTCAAATTTTCTTTGTAGTCAACAGAGAGAGACAGGCACTTTAGAAGGACATTTCATCCCATTTCCAAAATCAGAATCCCACTCTGCAATTCAGAGAGATAGGACAGACCTCCTTTGACCAGAAGATGGAATCTATGTCATACATAGAATCATAGAATGACACAGCACACCTGATCTAGTTGTCTGGATTCTCTGCATTATTTGTGGTAAAAAAAATAGTAACTTCCATTCATGCCAAATTAGGTTCCAAATAGGATAGATGAGTTCATTGTTAAAGATATCCTTCCTCTCAATTGACTGTTAAGGGAGATGCTGGGCATCTGCTTTAGGTGTAGAAGTCAGAGCTAACAATAATATCTTATATCTCAATTACTAAGACTGCTTGCTTTCTTAATTGAACCTAAGCTTCTATCCTTGACATTTCAACTAAGTTACATCAAAAATGAAGGTAAGATGAATCTTGTGTGCTTCCCCATCCGTGCCCCGCATTTGCAGATGCTTATCTATTTAATTACATTCCCTTAATTCCTTTTGAGCACCTATTTGATTCTTATGTTGAAATTACGTGCTTATTTAAAAGTTCTGAAAAATAATGGTCTTTCCAATAATTAAGATAAAAGTCCCTTTTCTAGCTATGAATGTTCGTTATAAAGTACAGGGATAGGTTTTCTTTAAACATACAGGTTTTAGCACCTGGTTGTGGTCTATCATTCCTCTGCAAGAAAGTTTTCATAACACTTTTCAAACCATAACAGGTTTCAATCTCTTGATTTCTTTCTTAGATTTTCATAAATATTTGTGTGACATATGTATTCCTTCTGAAATGTATAGCATTGGACAAAAAAAATCACAATTCTCTTTGTTCTTCCTTAGATAGTGTTAATTAATGACTCTCACATGGCTTACATCATTACCACCTATTTTGGTTCCCTTATAATATTTTTAGAGTGTATAAACAATGAATTAAAATGCAGAACATCCAATTTTGGTTTTTGGATCACCTAATGTAAAAAGGGAGGTTATTAGGGGCAGGGGTAGAAGATGTGTTTTATTGCAGCAGTTCTTGTTTTGTATTACAGCCCCATCTGCCTGTGCTGCACCTTTGGATGGCATCCGAGAGTACAAGCTAAAACAATGATCACTCGGAAAACACTTCAGCAGATCAGCCAAATAACCAGACTCAAACCAGATGGTGATGCAAAAATAAGTGTCTTTTTCTTACAAATTCATGGAGAAAACTCTTAAGAGTTGCTATTCTTATAATAATGACAAAAAATTCTTACAAACCTTTTTTAAAATTGGAAGCAAACTCTCCCACTGCCAGGTGACGGAATAGGCCATTTTAGTTTTGATTTGGTTTTTTTTTTTTAATTAAGCATGGTTTGTTCAGACTGCCTTTGTTAAATCACTTTTCCATGAGATAACATTTTCAGTATATTTGGAAAAATTTCCTTTTCATTTAAGATCTCCCTCTTAGAATGCACACATACACATGCGCGCACACATCTGCTATGGTGATAAGTAACAAACACTTTTTTTACTTGGTGTACCTGCATGCTACTACAGTGTTTATGTTCTGAGACAGAAATATTTTGGATTCTTTGTATATAAGGCTTTATTTACCTTCCAGTTCAAATTAGCAAGGCCGATGATTTCTCCCAAGTATATATCAACTACAGAACCCTCTGCACTAAGTAACTGTGGGTTGATTTACGGAGCTATCATTTTTCTCTTCTTGTACTTCATAAATTTTAGATTCTGCTATTTTTCCAATCTTCATTGTCAATTTCTCATTTATATGGAAAGGTGGTGATTATTTTGCACCAAATATGTTTAGCCCATTTTACATGATAATCAGATATAAAGTCAGTATATTCTCTTCAATCTGAAAATAGACAATTTTTTTTGCCAAATTCTTCTTGATAGATCAGTCCACTAAGTATATAAATAAATAACTAGCTCTTCATGGTTATTTACTATCAAGAAACAGAAAACTGCTCAAAGTTGAGTAATGAGATATGATTTGATCATTTTGGAGTATTATTATTTTTATACTCAGCAATTTGGCAGCGTTAAAATATGATGATAATTTCCTGTCTTCTTGCCCGGAGTTCAAGACAGGTATGAAATTTATGGCCTAATTTTGTTCCCTCCCCAAACTGACATAAATCAGGAAAAACACCATTTCATTCAGTAGAGAGATACATCAATGTAAAATTAGATGTTGGTCCTGATGTCAATTATCACTTCAAAAATACTACCAATAATGCTGCTTTATTATTATTGTTGCATTTGATATTGGTATTCTGTTATTTCCCAAAAAAGCAATGACAGGATTGAGGTACTAGTGCACAAACATGTGCAGTTAGCATAGCATTATCCTCACATTTTGGAAAATGTACCGTCTCCTGTCAGCAATGCTTTGGCTATCTGTCTCGCCAGCATGCAATTCTAGTTCTGAAGGATAGTTCAGAGGCAGTACATTACTTGAATAGACAACACTCTAGCAAGATCTAAACTCCTATTTATGGTCAGTTACCACGTGAGAAACAAATGGGGTGGATGAAAAAACGAGGAAAATATAGCAGTAATGTGATCTCGTAGAGTTTAGTAGTCAGAATTATTTTTTCATTCTGAATAATTGAAGCTTTCCGATGTAAAAAAAAAAAAAAAATCAGTAGTCTCCATCTGCCTTTTACTTGCTTTACTAACTACTAGAAGGGAAAGTGTGTGTGACAAGATGGGATTTTTTTACCAATGAAAAAGGAAGTTTTTTTCTCTCTTCTCTTTTGACCAATTCTAGAGATTTGCTACTCCTTGCTAAAATGTGACAAGGGTAATGTATTTTGTGGTTTACTCTCAGATTTTGTTTTCTTTCTTCAATCTTCTCTCCTTCAGCAGGCTGAAAGATCTTTAATATTATTTTGTCCTTTGCATGCAATACTGTGAACAGATTGGTGTTGTCAGGGAATTACATCCAATCTGTGTTGAGCTTTGAAGAGGAATTGTTTATGATTAGGCGATTTACAGTTGAAGTGGGCAGAAGATGGCAAGGCCTATAATTAGAAGGAGGGAAATTTATCTCCCAACAGCATGTTCCTCCCTCTGAGCAGAGCCCTAGAGTGAGAAAAGGGCAGATGTAAACACACTTCTCCTCCAAACTGGCTGATTCTGCACCTGGATTTGATTGAGTCTGGGTTGTTGCTGCCAAAAACAACAGTTGGACTTCATCCTTGTTAGGAAAGGCAAATTCTGTCACCGCTGTCTTCTTTGCTTAGCTTATCTGTTGTGTTTTCTAAAGCATTTTGTTGAAACACATCTGCCTCTTCTGACCCAGTTGGCCAAATGTGCATATACAAGCTGTGGCACATTACCTGCTCTTGGCTTGGAGCAGTCACAGGTCACTTGAAGAGTTGAAAAGGAATCAGAATGCCCCAGAGCAGCCATGCTAAATAACATCTGTCTGAATATGAACAAAGAGACATTTTCAATGTCCCAACTCTCTTGCTTAAATCTATGTAGCTGTATCCTTCCTCTGTTCTCCTGCTTGTAACTGTGCCTCAGGGATGTAGCTCTGTCATCCGGACTGTGTCTGTCCCTAATAGGGGACAGTGGCTACAAGCTACTTCATGAGTATTACATCTGTGTTTACCAGTCCAGGGAATGGTTGAGTGGCATGGCAAAGGGCTCATGATTCCCACTTCCCACATCAGCTTGCTATCTGACTGTCTTACAGGCATCTTTGGTTACTTTATGGGTTTCTTTAAAGCAAAGCACCCTGGTTTCTGAAGTTGGCTTCTTGTGTACGCAAACATAACCCCCCAACTCCCACACTCTACCATTCCCAAGTGTCCTAGAGAGAAAACATGAAAAGAGCTTCTAATTAGGAGTACGTCCAATAATTCATCTCTATATTTCTTTTAGAGCAGTCCAACTATTCTACAGATGTCCACGTGCAGCAATTTGTAAAATCCAGAATTTAAGTTGGCTAAAGTTTTGAAATGATAAAGTTACCTTTTAACTGAAAAGTCACCTCCAGCTAAATGTCTTATTTTGTTAAACAGAAGAGTACAGTAATTTCACGATTACAAGCCGCACCACTTTGACTAAAATTTTGCTCCCACCCCGGAAATGCGGCTTACACTCAGGAGCGGCTAATATGTGAATAATTTTCTGACATTTCCAACCCCGGAAGTGCAAGCTGAGGTACCAAGCCGAGTACCTGCCAGTAAAACCCGGGACTGCGCGATTGTTACAAATTGGTTACTCTGCTTCGCGGTGGGTGGAGCCGGGCTCCGTGCTGGCAGTGTTGGGGCGGGGAGGGAGGCAGGGGAACTCCCTCCTTCAGGCAGTGCAGCCTGGAGCAGAGGCGGGGGGCTCCGTGCTGCCATCCCCGTGGCTCGGGGGATTCCTGTCCCCACCTGCTGCTGGTGCCACGGGAGCGGGGGGGCTCCTTCCCCTCCTGCCACCACCGCTGTGGGCACCAGTGGGCTCCGTGCCCCCCTGCCGCCGTGGGGCAGCGCCGGGCCAGGGCGAGCAAGCCCGACAGCGACCAGCCCCGAGCAGCCCCACTGAGCAGCAGCGCCGAGCTGGGCCACCTCACCCTGTTGGCAGCCCTGAACGGGCTGAGCCCTCAAGGCCCGAGCCGAGCCAGTAAACCCCATCATCCCACAATTCTGTTACTAATTGGCAACTTTGTTGCACGCAGGTCCTCAGTGCGAACAACAGAGCGGCTTATAATTGGGTGCGGCTTGTGTAAGAACAAAGAATGAAATGTTGCCGACACACGGAGATGTGGCTTATAGTCAGTGTGGTGTGTAATTGTGAAATTACTGTAAATAGTAAAATCATAGAATATGCTGAGTTTAAAGGTATGTATCAGGATGACTGAGTTCCACTCCTGGACCTGTATAGAAATCCATCATGTGCCTCAAAGTGTTATCCAAACACTTCTTGGTGTAATAAAATCACAGAATCATAATGGTAACATAGAATAATAAATGGCAACTTAGGTTTTCCAAATTTTGTTTTGGCTTTCCCATGCAGAAACCCGTTTCTTCTTCAGCTTTTCTCCTTCTTCCTCACTAAACTTGAAAAAAATACTTTTTTTAAAATGTATTAAGAGATATTTGAAAATTAACAGAACTATATATGTTTCCAGACTAAAGCTTTATATTTAAAAAAATACCAGTCAATCCTGAATACTTATAGTCCGCATGAACTTCCAGCCAAGACAAGCTACAGTCATCCATGAAGCTGTTAAGGAAATAGAGAAAAGCTACATGATAATTTGTTTTTTAATTCATCACTTTATATACATCTGGAAAATAGTTTTTTATGCAAAAATGTTTTAGGGGTTTTTTTGCAGCCCCGTTTTAAGCAATTGTTTCATTGTTCACTCTCCCCCAGTTTCTCACAGAAGAGAGATATTGTAATTAGTTGCTATAGCTCATAAAGGATTTTCTGCAGGATGCGTTATAGCCATAAAAGGAGATTATTATATTCCACTGTGAACTCTTAGAGAACACAGCACAATTATTTACAGTGTCTTCAATCTCTTTGTGCTCTGCAGTAGGAAACGGGTCCCGGGAGTTAGGTGACCTCTGTATGCGACCAGTAGTTCAAGCTGGGGAGTGCTGTTAGTGCTCATTGAGTCTGAAGAAACAAAGGAAATGGTTTTACAGACACTACTAGCTTCAATAAGGCAAGACAAAACCAGGTTATTTATGAAATACGTACCCGTGGGAAAGACTGTGGTTACTCCTTCTATGTAGTGGACAGACCGGGACTGGAAAAGGAAGAAATGCAGTTAATATAATGATAAGTCGACAATAATTGAACAAAGATAGTATATATCTCAGTAACACAGGTGAGGAAATAGAGGAGAAAATAGAACTGTTTCAGCAAAGATTGGGCTGTGGATCTGATTTTATTCTCCAAATTCCTTCACTGATAAATAAAAAGCAACAAAAAACAACAAAACACTAAGAAATGAAAAATCCAGAGATTTCTAAGATTGTACTGTGAAAAAGTCACAGAACAGCATATTATACTAGAAATCACTGTAATGATAAAGTACCTAGACATTTGGAAAAATCAATCTTTCATAAAATCTTCCAAAAAATGATCAGTTTTTTGAAGCATCTCTGGCATCTGGACTTTAAAACAGGTTTCTAATACATTTCATGTTCAATATCAGAAGTGGATTTCAAGATAAAGAACATACCTGTTTGGCTGATAGGAATTTAGGTGCTATGTTGGTTTTCATACTCAGTCAAGTTATCAAAATCTGCTTGGAAGGGCTTAGTTTCATAAGTCTTAAAATCAGACTTCTGCTAACAGCAAAATTGGTTTAAGTATCCTGGCTTTCATAGCCTTCTCCTATTGGATAAAGAGACATGGCAGGGCCAGATTTTTTCAAGGTAGATAAGAAAAAGGATTTCAGAAGTAGGACATATCTAGCTTTCACTAAATGCCCATCTTCCTCTTTAGATAACTATATTTTGCTGAGCTCTAAGGGACCTCTTGGATGAGTGACAAACAATAGAGCTTCAGGTCAAAACTGAAAGATTATAGAGCAAGAAGTCATGGAATGTCACCAGAGAGTTTTAATTTTTTTATGGTTGCTATTTGATACTTATGAGTACCATGGGCCCAGCTGTTTTGTTTTGTGCTGTGCTGCAGGAAACTGTACACAAGTTCCTAATCACTCTCTACTGTAGTGTGAAAATTACTTCTCTGATACTGAATTCAATTCCTTAGAAGTGAATTTTGTCATTTGAAGGATGAATGCAACCATGGCATAAATGGTTATTAGAGCGCCACTGCAGGGACAGTGACCTGCTGTCTCATCCTCCACGGGAGCCCAGACTGAGGCCCTTAGCTCCAGTCAGGATGGTGTATTGCTACAGGGGGAGTTAACCTGCAACTGGCAGAAACAGTACCCACAGCCCTTCTGGCTTCCAGGCTGCTCTGTCCCCCTCTTCTTTCCTGTCACAGTGTTGGCACCATTTTGAGTCCCAGCACAGCTCCAGAGATTCTCTGCAGAGCCAGAAAATGCAGGGATGTGCTGAGTGGACTGAGCGATGCCAGCACCACGGCAGGGGAGATGGGACTAGCATGAAAGCAGGAACCTTTATGGCTTGCCCTGCAAATCTGTGCTTGGCATTACATATTCAGCATCCAAATGCCTGGTGAATCACAGGTCACATTCATTAATTTAGGCTTCACTTCAGCTTGCTGATTAAATACATAAAACAAATGAATATTCCCCTTGATTTCAATTAGATCATTCAATTTAAACCTAGGCAAATGCTAATCTTTTCTGAACTAGGGCCACTGCTGTTCCATAATAAAATCTGGTACTTCATTTGAAGGGACAAAAATGCACAGAGGAGGCTGTCTGCTATAACAAAGAAGAAAAGACATGCTCAAATCCAGCATTGATCCTTGTGTTTATTCTTTGTAGGCTGCAAACACAATCTGAGCTGCAAAAATGACAAAATCAAAGGTAGCATTTGTGGGGTAAGATACTTGTCTGTCATCTGATTTATTGTAGCTCTTTCCCTAGGAGCTGAGACAAAATCACACTGGCCAAAATAAAAAGCAAATAGTCACTCTGGATGTGTCATCCACCTGTGGATGAAAGTACTTGATTTGGCATTTGCCATCATCCTCAGCTGTGGACTGCTCACAGCTGCCAAAGACTTAAAGTGGGATGCTGAATATTCTGCTATTCTGAATTTCAACAGCACATTTCAAACTGACCAACCAAAGCTTGGAGCCTCCTGACTTAAGTAAGGTCTTTTTGGATTCCAATGTCCATTTGTGAATTGAAAGTCTAACATTTGGTTCATTCGTATGGTTGCTATGAAAATAGATTAATCAGTGCTTTTGGAGTACATGTTGTACTGCTGAGGACTACAGAAATGCCTGTTGATAATTTTTTTTAAAAAAACTAATTGTCATAATTCTTTTCATATATATTCTTAAAGCTCTTAATAGTCTTTTCTGACTCTTTCATATTCAGCCATTGGTCTTGTAAAGTCATCTGCAAAAATAATCTTGCAAACAAACTCCATAATAAGGTCTATTTCGCCCAAAGAAGAGTGAATTCTTGAGTACAGATGAAAAAAAAAAGAGTACATTTAAACAATAATGAAATTTACTTTTTAATGGAATGGTCTTTGTGTCAACAAATCAATCTGTGCATAAAGGACATCAGGCTTCTTAGAGCCATGTCCAGTGCAGATCTGAACATCCATAATTTTTCTGAGCAACCTGCTTCAGTGTTTGATTATCTTTACTATTAAAAATAATTAATTATTTATTTAGAGTGAAATTTTTGTTTCCTTTTGTGCGTATTATTTCTGTTGCTTTTACTGGATACCACCAAGAATAGCCTGACTGAATTCTTTTTACTTTTTCCAGTGTGGTATTTACAAGCATCAGTCAGATGTCTGTGCATTTCATCTCCAGGCCAAAGGTCCTAGTGCTCGCAGCCTTGTACAAGATGGCTCAATGCCTTAATCATCTTTGTGGGTCTTTGCAGGGCTCACTCCAGCTTGTCCATGACACTCTCGCAATAGAAGTCCAGGACTGGGCTCAGCAGTCAGAGTGTGTCTCATCAGTGCTGAGTAGAGAGGATCACCTCTCCTGATGTGCTAACAATGCTTTCCCTAATGCAGCCCATGGTGGTGGTGACCTTCCAAATATGTTTTAAAACAAGGAGTATATTGCATGAGAAAGAAAGAGGCTAGGTTAAAACAGATCTTGGTTTGTTGTGTTTGTACAAGGGAAACATCACCCCCAGAGATGTCAGCATTCTAACACTGGCTGCTAAGATTTTACCACCAAACCTCAAGCTGCTTCTTATATCTTCTCCAACATTTGGTGCTTATTGCATCCACTTACAAACCTTGTCTTGAGAATACAACAAGCACACACATGGAATGTGAGAAGCAAGTATTCAAAATCTCTCTCTGATGGAAGTTTTGTATCTCCCTTCCTAGGAAAATGTCCAATAAATTATTCTGAGTCACTCTTACCCTGCTTTGTTAAAGCTATTCATGTACGTGAAGCATTTGTGTTCGTTGGTCTAGAAACCAAGTAGAGGCCAGTAACTAGAGAGAGTGTATCTCACTCATTTCCATAGTTACCAGCTGAGAATCTTATTTGAAACAGAAAAACTTTAAAAAGTGATATTGAAAAGAATGCTCTTCCTCCAAACCTCCATTCTTTAATAGTCCACTAAGATTTTGTGCACAATATTTTCCAGCAAGTATCCTCAGAGGATGTAGTTGAATACTTAATGTCAACTTTGACATGATTCTCCAGTGCTCTGACCTTTCTAAATAAAGGTTCTTAGCTACAGTTCATTACTTCATTATATGAATCAAGTTCTTAAGATGAGATGTTTAGACTACGAATCCCCACTTGAATATATGTACGAAATGTGCCTCAGTGGATATAGGAAAGATTTGAATTTGACTAAATTGTAGACTTAGGAATTAAATGTATCCATTGCAGACTTCCTATGACACTTAGTACTTCAAATTAATACTTTTGGGAAAGGAACGAAGACCAGAAGGAGCATCAATATTCTTCTTTTTTATTATTATTTTGTATCTAGTGAGGATGAAAATAAAATTCGCTCTGTGAATAACTTCTGAATTTAGTTCTGTGTTTCCCACAGGAGAAGATCACAGTATAGTTATGTATGTTAATTATTCTGAATCTAAATATTTATATAACCGTAGAGAGCAACAAGAGGGATTTCACTGGGACTACAGCAAAGGCTAGATTCTTTATTGTGTTAACTTGTTAGTTTCACATCAGAAAAGTTTATCCTATAATACATTTCAATAAATAAGGGGGGAAGAGTACTCTGATAAAACATCATTATAAATTACTGCAAAAGTATGATTGGAATAGGGAACAAAAAGACTCTAAGATTCTTCAGTGTACAGCTTTTGCTCTTCAGATACCAAAGCAGAAAAACACAAGTCTTCTAAACAATGAGTTAAATCGGACAGTTTCATGTAGATGTCTCAGATCCTGGGTAACTTCTCAAATGGCACTAGATGTCCACGTTTGGTGAACTGAGTTGTGCATAAGACTTGAGATTCAGTGAGAGAGTAAATTGTTTATATTAGATGTGCATTTGTTTAGAATCACATTATAGCATATGAAAACTACAGAAATGCTCATTTAACCAAAATTGTCTTCTGATAGATATTGAAGTGATTAGGGATGTAGAGTCAATGAACCTGATTGATTAGACTTCCATTTAGCTGCAGGGTCCAACTCCCAATTAAATTCCCACATGAAGGGGGCACTTGGATTACTGAAAGTAAATTTTCAGTAGTCTGGACTGTGGCATGATTTTCAAATAAAAGTGATAATTTTCAACAAGCTTCATCAAAGCACTTTTCTAGAACAGAAATCATTGCAACCCTGACCAGAATCAAGTGCCTGAAGGGGTAACTAGAAGAGGCCTCCTGAATTGCAACTTGGGTTCTAGGGGGCTAGGAAGTGGCTACACTGCTGGAGTACATCTCAAGTTTGATACGCAAAGGAATAAAAAACTCCAAACTAAAAGACAGCTATTGGAATTGAATAGGGGTGCTAATCTTAATTCCTCTTTTCCACCAGTAATATTTCTTTAAATACATACATTTTGGAAAGGAAAAGGATGTAAACAGTATTGTGCTGTTTCTGCTTATTCAGGATGTTAAACTAAAAGTGCAGTAATCCTTCTCTAGCTTATTACAATTACTTGTACACTCAATACAGGAGGATCTTAATATCCTGGAATTCCCTGTGGTGTTTGTCTGTGGTGTAGCAAACCACAATGAAAAAAATGTAACTGAAAAGTTCTCAACCTGAGATAAAGCTATAGGAAGAAAAGGGAAAAAAATATATTACAAAATGGAAACAAAGGGGTAGTGAATGTTTAATCATTTCCTCCAAATTCAAATTCTTTCAAGTCCAGGTTTGAGAAGCTTTGTAAGTTAAATATTTTATATCTAATAGCTGAAGAGCAATAAATATACATGCTAGATTTATGAGAATTTGGCAGTTTATGGTGATATACTTCTGCATTTTCATCTTCCAGCTCTTTGATTATTTGAAAATGGTGTTGAAATGAGTATCTAAGATGAATGATGGTTTTTCCAAAGACAGAATTACCACATGATTGAAATAAATCAGATTCAGCATCAACAAACTGAAATTTGTTATGGAAAAGCAGCTGTATTTTAGTTAATCCTTGTCATTCCTATAAACAAAGTTCTGTAGTTTAAATCGCCCAGAAACTGAATGAATCATTACTAAAGTTTACTTCACAGAAGAAACAACAAAAAGTCGAATTAATAGAGTGCACTAAATATAATAATGGAAAAGTTAGCATTCTGAAACAGTAAGAATATAAGATCATTCTCTTAGAACGTTCATTTCTTCTGAATTAGGCAGAGTCCAACTGTTCAGTCTTTACAGCACACAAAGCCCTTAGTAATGCACTGTACAGGGTGGAGTGACTCATCCTGCCTTGCCTCTAAACTGGAGAGAAACACATTTTAGGGATGGACCATTCAACGGATACGGAATTGGCTGGAGGGTTGAACTCAAGAGGTTGCAGTGAATGGCTTGATGTCCAGGTGATGACCAGTGGCATTCCACAGGGCCTAGTACTGGGACCAGCGCTCTTTAATGTCTTTGTCAATGACCTGGACAGTGGGATTGAGTCAACCCTCACCAAATTCAGTGATGACACCAAGTTGTGTAGTGCACTTGATACATTGGAGGGAAGGGATTCAAAGGGATTTTGGGAGGCTTGAGAGGTGGCACTGTGTGAACCTCCTGAAGTTAAACAAGGCCCAGTGCAAGGTTCTGTACCTAGGTCTGGGCAATTACAAGCTTAAATACAGGCTGAGAGTAATCCTGAGGAAAAGGACTTGGAGGTGTTGGTGGTTGAGAGGCTGGACATAACCCAGCAAAGTGCACTCAGAGACCAGGCAAAGAACTGTGTCCTGGGCTGCATCCAAAGCAGTGTGGCCAGAAGGGTGAGGGAGAGGATTCTGCCCTTCTACTCAGCTCAGATGGATGAGACCCCATCTGGAGTACTGTGTCCAACCCTGGGGCCTTCAACATAATAAGGACATTAACATGTTGAAGCAAGTCCAGACAAGGGCCGTGAAGATGATCAGAGGGCTAGAGCACCTCTCCTACGGAGAAAGGCTGAGAAACTAGGTTTTGTTCACTCTGGAGAAGAGAAGGCTCCGAGCAGACCTTTCTGCATCTTTCAAGTACCTAAAAGAGGCCTACTGTAGAGCTGGAGAGGGACTTTTCACCAAATCATAGTGACAGGGAACAGGAGAATGACTCTAAACTGTGAGAGGATAGATTTAGACCAGATGTTATGAAGTCTTTACTGGGAGTGTAATGAGCCACTTGAACAGGTTATCCAGAGAAACTGTGGATGTCCCATTCCTGGCAGTTTTCAAGGCCAGGTTGGAAGGGGCTTTGAGCAACCTGATATAATGGAAGGTGCCCCTTGCCTTTGTAGGGGATTTGGAACAAGTTGATCTTTAAAGTCTCTTTCAATCCAAGCTGTCCTGTGATTCTATGATTATCTCTGGCAAAACAGAATGAAAAATTTATTTAGCTGGAAGAACATACTTTCTCCCCATCTTACTCTTTATTGGTTTTCATGATACTGTTATATTTCACTTTAATTGAAAAAGAGCATGTTTTTAAATGTTAAGCTAAGATTTCAGCATGCCTTACGCTCACTGCCTACTCTGAAAATATGCTTCTACTTGTTATAAGCAAGGAAAATTTGCAATAGGCATGCTTTTCAGGAGCAATAAAAATAGTTCTTGGGTTTTAACATTGTTTTGAATCTTTTATATCATCTGGTTGATCCCTTGCTTAGAATTTTAAAAAAATGAAGGTAACAACATTTGCAGCTCTTCAACCAAAAGCATTAGGCTCTAGTCTTTTTTTCATCTCCTATCACTGAGCAAAGGATTCAAAGCAGAGGTCAGACAGGTGTATATTTGACAAAAGCCAAGATTTCTAGAGATCACAGATTATTCAGATCAAATCTAGAGTCTAACTAGTATAATTTAAATGATTTTACTTGCAGCTATTTCCTATAAATCCTCAGTTCTGGATTTCCTGTATTTTTCTCTATACTCTCACTGAGACCTCAGAGTGCACTATGCTGCCTACCTACCACAGGAACTGAGAAACAGGTGGGTGCTAATGTGCAGTGAAGCTGTGTACGTCTAGTTTGGTTTTTTTTTTTCACTTCTTTTACATTTATGTTGTATCCAAAAGCAGTATCATATTTGAGTTATTCATATTAGAATAATAATTAAGCATTCTTTTTCATGTAGGGACAAATAAAGATGATAAACTGCCACTTACTGAAGAGGGTTTGATTCTAAATATCCCAATTAAAGACAACCTTTCAAGGCTTAATCTCTGTACTGAAATTACATATGTAATCTCTTTCAAAATCTTCTCCCAGCCTTGAATATACAATGGAGATTGGACAGATCAGAGTCATTGAAGAAGTTTCCACACCCTGATTCCTGCTTGCATACAATTAGTAAGCATATTTTGACCAGTGCAATGGTACAGTTAGAGCATAAAGAATAATCAAACTTATGATCTCTATGCCCTAAAATGGCAAGAGAATTCATAAACAAGAAAATTTGTTTTGAACCTTCCTTATGACCTTGTTCTTTTTTTACCCATATCACCTAATTTTTTGTACTCCAGAGGCTGGGAGACAGTTTAATTCTTATAAAGAAAAAAAAAATCAGTATTTTTTATAAATGCACAGATTTTGAACTTTGAAAAACATTATAATGTTTATAATGCAACACAGTAATGGAAAATGAATGGTAAAGGTTCAGTTTTTTATTTTGCTGGATCCGAAAGATGAGTAGAAATGCCAATAAATGGATGTTGACTAGATTTCAAAGTTATAAGGATTCATGATATTTTTAAAAGAAAACACCCTAATTTGGAAGGCTGAAATTGTATTTCTTCTAATCAATATGTCTAATAAATATGTTTAAAAATATGCAAGGTAAAAGAATATGTTAAAGTATTTCAGCTTTATAATATCAGCTAAAGACTGAAGAAGATTGGATTGGATTGGATTGGATTGGATTGGATTGGATTGGATTGGATTGGATTGGATTGGATTGGATTGGATTGGATTTTTTAACCACAACAAGTAAGGAAGTTTGGAATATTCTTCAAATTCCTTGTAAATTTGTTTAGGGAATACTTTATTTTGCTGAGGGAGGTTGTAGGAGAAAGTTTTGGTATGTTAATTGATTCCATGCCTTTCCAGGTTTTGAAGGTAGGTTTTTGGGGGTTTTTTTGGTGAAGGTGTCAAGTCTAAATAACCTTTGTTGGCATTTTTTTCAGAAGTTTAAAGGGATAATATTTTCTCCAGTAAATTTCATACTAGAAATACTTAACACAGAGTGTATACTGATTTCTTTAGATTCACTCTTTGTGAAGTCTCAGTAAAACTAATTTATTACTTTTTTTCCCCTGCATTTACCTACAAGTCCTCCTGTTTTTCAATTAACTCAGTTCTCACTGCTTCTTTACAATCATGTCTGTGATTGGTTTTCCCTCAGGAGTAATGGCAGCTGCTTTCTGTTGAATGTTAAATAGTGCAATTATATCTTCAAATACCATAAATGTCTACTTAATTCCCTAAATTGCCAATACTGTTTGTAAAGGATAAGTGAAAAGAAAAATATTTGCCCTTATGGTTTATTTAGAATGCAAGCTGCTACTGTTGGCTGTCTGCATGTACGTGGGTCTGGCACAAAAATCCCATAAAATGCTATGCAATTCTTGGTGATATGAACTTCTTAATTTTAAAAATCTAAAATATTTTTGAGTGCACAAGGTGCATTGAAAGTGATAACTTTCAAGTCTCAGTTTTGGAAAATTGCAGTTTGATGCATAGGTAGAGAAAGTCAGAAATCTTTGACACTCTTTTGCTACCAGAAGCTTCTATTTCAAAAGGAATTATATCTGGGGTCTTTTTTAATTACCAAAAAAATAATCAATATTTTTAAAATTTTTTTTTCTAGAATTCCCTCTGGATCTATTCAATGTGGATGTTTGTATTGTGGTTGAAATATTCTATTTTCATTGATTCCATCAATTGTAATAAGATTTTAGTTTCTCCAAGTTCATGACAGGATTGTGATATACTATTTGAGAACACTGAAAGATATTTTAAAGGTGCTTTCAAAAGTTATGGACAATATTTGCTGTATCCTGAAATGTTTCAAATGTAAGAGATTATAAACATTTTAATAGATTTTTCCATAGGAATAGTGAAGGGTATGCAAAAGCAAAAGGAATCTAAATTTCAGAATTAAAATCAAATGGTTTATCCTTACACTGAAAGAAATCACCTAATGAGAAGTGGGCAGAGAAACTTGAGAGAGATATTCTGGAACTTTGGAATATATGTCAACCTAATATTTGCGAAAATATTCCCCCTTTTTAAGAGAAGTATTAGATTTGGCTTTTAACAGGAATAACTTCTTAGACACAAGGAGAACGCTAATGAAATACTTAAAACTTGATGATTTTGTAAAGGTCAAATGGCTAATATTAAATATATTGCAAAGTGATCCATGTCAAAAGTAATTTCTGAGAAGCTTGGGTGAGAACAGGAAAGTCCATTGCAAAATCACTCACTGTTAAGAAAGTGGGAAAAGCACTGCTAAGTCATTGAAGACATCAGCTCTTGGATCTCATGACAGCAATGTGAAAATTAACATTCAAGCTACTTTTAATGCACTAGAAAATATTTACAGGTTAAGAAATGCAGACAAAGGTATTTCCTAAAATAAAGAATTAGTGGACTAATATGGATCAAGTATATCTTTATTTATTCATCTCATCTATAATGTAAAACCCATTCTGAGCAGAAATTTCATTCCATTTTGCCATCAACACTCATTCTCCAGGCTTTTTCTGTAATGGAAGTGTGTGTTGTCTTTTTTCACTATGAATCTTCTTGTTGTACCAGGGTCTGAACTTATGGGTTTTGCTGTGAACTTATCTAGGATCAATTTAATAAGACTTCACCTTATTTTTAAGTAAAAAAAAATAAAAAAAACCAATACTGTAGTAGAGATCTGCAAGTTAGAACACTAAATAAAATCATGGAGAAATTGGAATTTCATCTTTCTGTTTCTTTTGGAGGATACTCTTTCAGTGCAAGTTTCCCCACTTGCTATTTTACTTTCCAAAATACGATCACTTTTTTCTTACAATAATTAGTGTTATTTGATAGTAAACACAAATTAAAGAACTGAAAAGAAAAAAATATTAGTACAGTGTATTTTTTGTGGTTTTAATCAGCAAATGCTCTAAATGTTTTGTAAGTTGTGCATAAAAGCATAGATTAATATGTCTTAAAATTAAATCATGGCTATGGTCTATTAATAATTTAACTCAACATTTTTCTACCATGTAAATGGAAATTTAAATTATTTTTTTAAATCTATTTAAAAAAACATTTTCTTTTATTCAAATGCTTTTTAAAAGAATGTATATTCATTTTGAAATGTTATTACCATTGTTACATTTGTGAACATTTCACATTTGATTAGCATTTTACAACTGATGCTTCACAAAATAACTGAATGGTTCTACACAAAAGATTTGTTTCTGATGCCTGTGGGACAAGAAATAGTTGTACAACAGCAGCATTAACACAGTATCTTTGGAAACAACAACTTGTATTATACAGGTTTCTGTAATTTTAAAGAAGTAATAAATAATAGATAAGTTGATAACCTTGTTACCTCTACATCCACAGCAAGTGAAGTTGGTTATTATCTCTTTCTTAGGTTACTTTGTGGGTGGTGTTGTTTGTTGTTGCTGTTCTTTTGTTACTTGGGAAGTGTCTCTTTTGCTTATATCAGAAGAGTTTAATATAATTTCAGTCAGATAAGTACTGATATTACTGGAATTACCAAGTTTTTGGTTTTTTTTTTTTAATTATTTACCCACTTGCAACATAATCTGTTATATGTAAAGTCACAAAGATAATAAAAACAAGGGTTTCTTAAGGATTGATTTTCCAGCACAGGAAAATTGGTTTGTTAATTTCTTAATGAAAAGTACAGTAATTTCACGAATATAAGCCGCACCATTTTGACTAAAATTTTGGTCTGAACCCAAAGTGCGGCTTATAATCAGGTGC